>VZSZ01001128.1:957323-970085 GCA_013398815.1 Ibidorhyncha struthersii | reverse complement strand
ATTGCCCTTCCACTTTCTTCCTGCCAACTTCTTATCGGGCAAAACTGCTCTTACAGGAACATGTCCTCAAGTTGCTTTCTGCCCCTTCCATACTGACAGCCTGTCCCCAGACTTACTGGGAACTTCGCAAGCATTCTGCACCGTGTTTGCTTCCCTTTCCAAAAATGTCAGTGTTTTTGAAGTAACTCGTTCCCTCTCCTACACACAAACACACATACTTTGCTCTGAGTGATTTCGCAAGCTCAGAACCCAACCACTGCCATAAAACCTATAAATCAATTACTCTGACTAGCTAGGGAGTGTTCTGGAGACACTTTGGCGTGGTTTCACATCCAGGCTGTGTTTTTGCTCTTCTTCCATCTTCTTCTATCATTACTTTCCAGAGGTCTGTCTAGCTTTGAGGGCAAGTGGTGCATTCTTGACAGACAAGACAGCTCATCACTGCCTACCCTTCCTGCCAGTCATCTTCTGTATCTGTATTACAGATGTGTGAATTATCGCACCAAATATGTATTTACCAGTTAAACCGTATTTTTGGTTAAGACTTCCCATTTATCCTCTGTCTTACAGTAGTACACAGAAGTTCAACAAAGCATCTGACTACTCTTGCCAGACTTCCTAGGACTGAGGTTAGGCCAGTTCAGCTAGCGGTGTTCGACCACAAGAAAGGATATGTGACGGTAGTCCCCAAGCCAGATGAAAGAGAAGTAGGACACTGGGCATTGTCTACCTCCTCGAAATGCTCCAGGCATCCTCAAGTTCTCCTGGCAAGCCCTGCTCAGGCTTGTCCAGGAGAAGTGACTGAACAGTAGTTGGCAATTCACATGGCAGAGCTCTCAGGACAGACAAGCTATTGCTCAGCAATAATCTCCACCATAAAAGACCCCAAATCCTTGAATTCCACTCACATCTACTGTTGCCAGAGATTGCAAACAGATCGATAACACTTCGCAGTCTGAGACGTATGAGACAGAGAGGGATTTAACGTTGCTGCCACGGGTCAAGGGATAAAGAAAGTCACTGGTCATTCACACACAAGCATTCATCAGGCTATAACTAGGAAAATGGAGCCATCTGGATTGTAGGTATTGTGGTTCCTAAACCATGTAATGTGNGCTTATCCCTTTATGTGCTACGTGTGCCAAGAACAGGAGTCCAACAAGAATTGTTTGACCATTTCCATGTGTGCAGAGGAAGACAAATACTGTGTGACTGTCCGTAACAACGTCGGAACAAGTACGTTTCTGAACAACACCTTGTTTGTGCTGTAGAAGAGCAGTCCCAGGAATGGGCTTTCATCCCAGTCATGGCCACGTATGGAAACGATAGCGCCCAATCACCAACTGTTAAGAAACACTGACTTTGTCACTCGCTATTGCAGTTGCTGCAGCATCCATAATACTTGATATTGTTACCAGGAGTTGGGGAAATGCTGAAGATTATATGTATAGCAGCACCAGAGAGTGAACTCAAGCCTGGGGCTGTGTGCGCTGCTTCATGGTTAGTTCCCGCCATCTTTCTGCTGACAGCTCCAGCTAGCCTTTTCTACGGCAATATTCACTCCCAGGGGTGTTTTCAAAAATATTTGGGCAAAACTGCACCATGCCTGACTCCCTCTGCCATAAGCAATCCTTCAGGTCTGTCCTTGGGGCTCTGCACCCTCAAACACCTCCATGTGCTCCCAGACCAAATCTCAGGCTGTACAATACATTCCTCCTGGTTTTACGCTGTAGGAAAACTGTCTGGGTGAGCAGCAACCCAGCCTGAGTGTTGCTTCATGCAGCTTGAACTGAAAGCCACCCACCCATGCTAATCCCACTGTAGGGACAGACAAAACATGGAGCCCAGAGAAGACCAGCAATGTGGACATGACCAGATTATTGCCAGACCCGAGCAGAGGACATATTTGCCTTTGGGACTAGTCCCTGGCATTCTTTTATTCACCAATGCAGATGCAGCCAGGGAAACATTTTAACAAAGATTCTTACATTCTACTCTTTCTTTCCCCCCCCCTCTCTTTTGCATTAGAGCCCAACAAGCCTAAGTATGTCGTCTCTAAGATGTGTTCTCCAACGTGTCCAGCAACAAGTCAGCAACAAAACCAAACCTATCAGAGGGTTTCTTGCTGCGAGAAACCATTATGCAATGTGAATGGAGTCAGCAGCAAGCAAAGCAGCTATGGAGCGATGTCTCTGGGCGTCCTAACCACTATCGCTTACATCTTTGCATGTGGACTGTGATGGGTTAGGAAGAGCTCTCCGTGATGGCATTGTTGGCTGAAATAAAAGTGTGTTGCTCTGGGATAATTACTGCTCTCAAAGAGTTGTGCTTTGCAGCTGAACTTCCCCTGGGATTTTTGAGAGAGTTTAAATAAGTTAGGTGCTGAACTCCCATTGATTTCCTAAGCCTACTTGAATCCCAAGTGTCCCCAGACATTCACGTCACCTAAGAAAACACATAAAAGACAGCCCTTTTGACATGTTCGGGCTTCAAATCGTTACAGCTCTGAAGAGATCCTTGAAGACCTATTTTTATCTCTTTGAGTTTCAAAGCACTGCGAGGAATAACAACCCACCCTGCCTGAAACACAGGCTCAACAGTTCTGTCAGCACAGAGGGGACGTTCAGCATCTTCTGTTCACAGTAGTTGGTTATCACACATCAGTCAAGCAGTTCATAAACAAGTAAGAAGAGGTAAAACTTATTTCTGGCAGTATTTTGGACATTCCTCCAGCCTCGATGGGGAACAATTTCTGGTTCCTCTGGCTCTTTGCTCTCGTAGGGGTATCACATTTTGCAGTGAGCAACCTTTATGGCCCAGGTGCGATGTGTTGGCTGAGCTTGGGGAAAAGGCCGAAAGGAGCAAACGTGGCTGAGAGAGGAGAGGCAGTGGCAGGGTACCAGTGGGGAGAACGGGAGGGAGGAGGGAAGCGGGGGGCAGCATGGTGAGCACCGCGCTGGGAATTGCCTGCACACTGCCTCCTCATGGACCTGGTCCAGCTGGAAAAGAAGATGTCCCCGTATCTATTTCCCTCTTCGTTCGCAGGGCCAAACCAACCTGGCAGCTGTTGCCAACCCCAGTCATTTAGAGATCGTGAGATGGTTTCTACAAAACCGTGTTCCTGGCGTAGAAACGACTGATTGTGCTCGGCTTTGTTTGGTTTTGCAATCCAGGCTCTCTGCTCCCTCCTCTCCCTGTGAGAGCTGCAGCTGAGGGGAGACAGAAAAGCTCTGTAGGAGGCTCAGGGTTGTCTACAGAGATGAAGAAGGGCAGGCAGCCAAAGACTAACACAAACAGTCCCGAGCTTCTTGGTCATAGCCCCTGCTGCAAGCTCACTTTTCTGGAAAACAGGGAAAAACAAAAAAAAAAGGAAGAGTTGGCAGCATCACTAGCTCAGCTGTGTTCTGGGGGAAACCAGAGCTCATCCAAACAATTCAAGGGGTTGTGGGTTTGGTTTTTTTTTGGATGAGATGTTGTATTTGATGGCTAAATGAGACCTTCGGTTTGTCTGAAGCATCGCCTTGGAAATTTGCTGTGTTTTGGTTGCACACGTGGAAGGATGCACACTTTCAAGATGTTTCACACTGCCTGGATTACAAAGAAACTGGTTTCCCAAGAGCATGATCAGCCAAAGATGCCTCATCAACCTCGTGTTTCTTATTGTGAACTCTGAAGTCCGGTGCCTGGTTTTTAAAGATTTTGTTTAATGGGCAGGAGGGAAACAAAGCAAATGAAAGAGGTGACACCACAGTGCTGGGCAGGGACAAGGAAACGCTGACGCTCGTTGGTCTGAGCATCCTGGTGAGCCGTACCCAGGGATGACAGATGTCAAAAGGGCCAAATGTGAACTTGCCGTGCTGTTAATTTTCTCTCATCAAAGACAACCATAAAAGGGAAGGAAGGCTATGGTGGAAAAGGGGAAGGGAAAGACCTTTTGAACCAAAAGGAAGGAAGAGATGTTCAGCTGCTAAGGGCAGGGGCTGGCAGG
Organism: Ibidorhyncha struthersii; assembly: GCA_013398815.1. Taxonomy (NCBI): domain Eukaryota; kingdom Metazoa; phylum Chordata; class Aves; order Charadriiformes; family Charadriidae; genus Ibidorhyncha; species Ibidorhyncha struthersii. The sequence goes on along the minus strand of VZSZ01001128.1, from coordinate 966,097 downwards.
ACTGGCAGGGGCTGTGATGGCACTGCTGCATCCCGATGCCACGAGCATGTGCTCCACGAATACCCTGCACAGAGAGAAGACAATTCTTCCCTGCAATACATTGGGTGCTTTCAAAAAACTCCAGGAAAGTTGGGCTGCAGGCCAAAGCCATTACTGTCTACACCGCCGGGCAAGTTGGCACAGGAAAGGGGAAGCAGAAGGAGCAATTTATATCTCAACCAGTTTTGCTGCACGTGGGAAGGCAAAGAGCTGATGGGTGAGGCCAGCTGGTGGAAAGGGGATGAGTCAAAGGCTGAGACAAGTCCACTGAGGCTGGTGGTTGGGGGACCATGATGGGCAGAGCAATGGCTGGAGAGCAAACCTCAGCCAGATGGTATTTTAGAGCAGCAGAGCAGGAGTTGCTGCAGGGTTTGGAGGGAGAGGTGGTCCGCTCAGAGCCCAGCTGAGCCCAGCAACCACTACTGAGGACTCCCTTTTGCGCCCTTCCACTTCTGCACCGGGTTCCCCAGCAATTGGATGATCTTTAAAAAAGCTGCTTGATTCTGCTTACAGGGAGTTTCTCCTGCTTGCAGACTTCTGCAAGAATCACTACGTGTCCCCTTGCAGGCCCCTATTGCCTTCCTAGCTCTTCCTCTCCTCTTCACCACGCTAGTTTAAGTGCTGCCTGCTGATAGCACCTGAACGGATGTTGCCTCCAACAAGATAAAATGGACGGAGGGGTTCCGAGGTCTCCTTGTCTACAAATTTAGAGGAACCCTTTCCTTTATTGAAATCTCTGGATGCCAGAGCACCTGATCACACCAGGATTAGACTGACTGCAGTGCCTGAAGGTTTTCACTGTGTTTAAGAGGATTTACCAGTTGCATTGCCAGTCGTACCAGCATCCACCTGGTTCCTGGACTGAAAGCCCAGTCGTGAATGAGGAGCCGAAAGTCTTTGAGAAGTGAGTATGTGGGTAGGATTTATGAATGGACTTTGTCAGAGCTGATGTTCTGAGTGGGAAATCACTGAAACTCCTTCAAAGAAATAAAGAAGGAAGGGGGACAGTTGAAAGCTGTCCTTCTCGGTTGGGGGTGAGAACATGTTGGTCTGGCTAATGACAAGGTCACGGTTCCCTTTCCACACCAGTACCTGCCTTTACTGGGCTGGAGGAAGGTGCAGGTAGGCGATGAGGGCTCCTGTGGCCCGCAAGTTTGGGAACCGATAGCCAAGTCTCCTCTCCCTCCAAGGGAAGAATCAGTAACATTTGCCTTTTCAAATGAAGCTGCAGTGTGAGGTTTGGATGGTGGTGCTCTTCAGGCTTAGCTGTGCTTGCTGGGAGAAGACATCCAGGTGATGCTCAGAGGTGCCACTTCAACGCAGGGTTTGTTTTGCAATCTTACAACAACATGACTTGCACAGCCAGAGTCAGATGTGTGTTTGCAGTACGTGCGGAGTGAAAGGGAAGATGTGTGGAGACACTAACCACATCTAACATGAGAGTAACAGAGGCATTTTGCTGCTGCAGATGCTCATGAGGTTAACAAGAATTAGCCAACTAACACATCAAAAGCAAGAACATTAAAATTAAGCGGGGAACAGGTCTAAGCAAATAAAAGGTGGTGTTTTCAATGTGAATACGCACATCAGCAAGAGATACCAGCCAAACTAAGTGGTGTCCAGGCACAGAGGCATTGGGAAAATAAATCTTTGGTATCCATCGCAGCTGCCATACTGTTTCACCTGCTCCCGTTTCTTCACAGTAGGGAAACCTGGGTATTTCAGAAGACTCGATACCACCCAATGCAGCATCCATCACCATAAAGGGGATGGGGGAGACTCTGGGATCATACAGAGCAGTCAACACAGAGCCCAGTCTTGGAAAACACCTGAAATAAATCACCAAACAATGTGCAGTGGTGTAGAGGCTATCAAGGAGATGGGGATGAACAGCAAGAGCTTTATGACAGATGGGTGTTATTCCCACCTGTGACAAGATGGCAAAATCTGTAGTTAGGGTAAAAGTGGTACCTGTCACATAGCTCAGTGTTAATAAAGCTTTTGGCACCGTATCACATGACAGTCTCATAAGCAAACTAAGAAAACACAGTCTAGCTAAAATCATTAGCAAATAACTGTCAACGGTTTGCTGTCAAACTGGAATGATCTATTAAACAGGATCCTCTGTGGCTTGCCTTGGCTCTGGTGTGATGCAATGTTTTAATTACCAGTTTGAATGACGGATTAGAGAATAAATTCATTGAACTTGCAGGTGACAAACTGAGAGAATCTGCAAATAGGAGAATTCTGGGTGACTCCGCTAAATCTAAGCGATAGTCTGAGAAAGGGCATGTAATTTAGGAAGGACAAGCACAAAGTTCTGCAGTTAGTGTGGACCCATCATCTGCACGAATACAGGATGAGGAAATCTCCCTTGCAGCAGTCTGGCAGAAAAAGAAGTTGTGGTGGGTGTTATAACAGATCACGATTTTAACGTGTCAAACTTAGGGAAAAAATTATGAAAAAGAAGGTGGCCTCGTTGAAACTCTGTAATCCAGTGAAAAGTCTTACACATTCCAGTGTAAACTGGTGTGTGATGGGATGAGATCCTTCCAGTCTTCTCCAAAGGGAAGGCCTGGGCTCCATTCTCCCCACTTTTTACTTCAGGATTCACACAGAAACAAAGGAGTTTTTAGGTCGGATCAGAAAAGTTTCCTAACATCGAATGTATAGTGAAGAGCTGGAGAACTGCCTCCAGCATCAGCAGCTTAAGCATCATCATCAAGATGCATCAAAGCATGATAGAAAAATACTGTCCTCAGCATCTCGTTGGTGTCTCCACTGGGACTGGAGAATGAACTCTGTTACCTCTCCTGATTCTCTCTGTCTCCTTTCTGCCATTTCCACATACCCGCTGTGGGCACTGATTCCCTTCACTAGAGCAGAATTGCGGTGTTCAGGCTTGACTTTGCTTTACCATAGAACCAAAGAATGGTTTGGGTTGGAAGGGACGTTAAAGATCATCTAGTTCCAACTAGATGCTATGGGCAGGGACACCTCCCACCAGACCAGGTTGCTCAAAGCTAACTATATAGCAATGTCTAGCAGCAAAGGTGATGCAAAGATGCTCTTCCACTGACATCATGTAGGAACCTTACTCCAAAGGATGGTCAACCCCCAGAACACCTCCAGGATCTCAGTCAACAGTAAAAACAACAGTAGTGCTGAGGCAGTGAGTGGAGACACAGCTCTGCATAATATGAATGACATATGGTTTTCTCCTCTTGCAGCTGATTTCTCACCTGGGCAAATCCCCAAGCACCACACAAAGCATTGTCATCATGCATGGTGGGGGACAGGGCTTCAGTCTTCCTTGGTCCACCAGGGCCAGGAAACAGGTGCTGGCTCTGTGCCCAATGCTCACAATAGCTCATCTGGGACCAGCCTCCAGCTCCAGGGCCTGCTCCAGCGTTAGATGTTAATCAGCAATTAGATAACGTGCAGACACTGCTCCTGGGAACAAGAAACTCCCCTCTGAAGTCTACAGGTAATTAGTGTAATAAAACTTACTGCAAGATCTTCCGGGAGAAGAAAGCAATTTTATCACACAAAATCTCAAAGTTGATTTTGCCCTCTCACACTCATCCTTATGGATTTAATTTGGTCCCTGTCTCACAAGCACCAACATGTGTGTGCCCGGATGATCTGGCCAGTGTCAATTCTATGCCACAGGTAGCCCAGAGATGACAGCTATGCAGTTCTCATCATGCCTCTGAAGTGCTTGGTAGAGCACAACAAACTGATTTTGTAGTTGCCTTTTACAGCCATTAGAGAGAGGATGCTGTTTTGGCTCCCTTTCCTTTTTATTTTGCCCCTCTTAGGTGAAATTCCTGAATCTCCCAGTTCTTTTGTTTTCTTTATTTGGGTGCTTAATGGCTCCCACCCTGTTCTTCATCCTCTGGAGACTCTTATCTCAGGTCAATTTGTTCCTCCTCTTCATTTGAATGAAGTCAGACACAGGGCGCTCTAGAGCAGTCCACAGATGCCTTTCCTTTTAACCCTTGCTCTGTTGTTTCTTCTAGGTGCTTTCACTTGCACATTCCCTCTCCTATGTCTTTCATACCAAAATTAACATTTCTACTACAAATCTCCACAACCCCAGCACCCAGCACCTTGCCTACAGCTTCATCACGGTTCATGCGGCCTCCCTGGAGCCTGGTGAATTCCTTCTTTACAGAGAGGCATATTTTTGGTGGAAGGGGTGGGGAAGGGCTTGAAAAGCCTCTTGCCTCCCCAAAACAACCAGGTGATGAGGCTCTTGCTGTGGGAGAGGAGATGCCCCCAGGCACAGGAACCTTTGCAGGTCACTGCAGAACCTCATTGATGGTCCAAAAGAGGCCAGGGTTGGAAACAAAGATACAACATGGGTCCAACGTTCACCCAGGAGGTGGAGATAGGCCTGCAGACAGGTATACCTACTACATAGGTCAAGGGCCATCCAGCAGACAGGGTTGGCGACAAGGTCACAACCTGAGTCCAGTGGCCATCACGAGGCCAGAAACAGAGCTGGAGACAAACTACCTACAGCATGAGTCCAAGGTCCATCCAGGAGATGGCTGGAGATAGGGACACTTACAGCATAGTCCTGGCAAGGACAAAAGGGCCAGGCTTGAGCTTAAATGGGGCTCCTGGACCCATGGGCACCGTCTGAAGAGAGGCCCCTGGTGAGACCGGTCAGGGCAATTAAGGCCTATGCATGCACTCAGGGCATGACAACATCAGCCCACTTGTAGAGGAGTCTATTATGCTGGAGCACTCCAGAGCAACATTTCTTCAGAGGTACCCTGGTCACTCCAAACATGGACATATCTTCCAGCACGCTTCCAGCAGTGTGGAAAGATCACAGCAGCAATCAGAGTTAAACTTTTTGCCTGAGTAATGACCCCTGCTTAAAGCTTCACAATTATTTTCCTGTCAAAAGCCTAGAATAAACAAGCAAGACCGAGGGTGAGTCATGCAGACTCTGGAAGGAGGAGGTGTGAGAATAAGAGATTTCTCTGATACTGACTGAGCGTGCGCCAGCCAGCAAACCACCTTCACCTTAACGGCTCTGGGAGAGAAGGAAAACGGAAACATTGACGTCAATGAGAAATGAAAGTTCATAAATCTGACAGCCTGACTGTGACTGCAGGTTGTGGTTAAGTGGGTAGATGAAGGTCCTATTCCAGTAGACACTGCGGCCCAAAGATCACAGAATCATGGAATCATAGAATGGTTTAGGTTGGAAGGGACCTTAAAGATCACCCAGTTCCAACCCTCCTGCCATGGGCAGGGACACTTCCCACCAGACCAGGTTGCTCAAAGCCCCGTCCAACCTGGCCTTGAACACCTCCAGGGATGAGGCAACCAGAGCTTCTCTGGGCAACCTGTTCCAGTGCCTCACCACCCTCAGAGTGAAAAATTTCTTTCTAATATCTAATCTAACTCTACCCTTTTCCAGTTTGAAGCCGTTACCCCTTGTCCTGTCAGATGTACCTGGTTATGCGCCCGTATTTTCAGGAACCTCAGTAGCTAACTGAAAGCTATCTCAGGTCTGTCCCCATGGTCTGCAGCAGCAAATGGCCTGTCAAGGTGATGGAGGACACTGAGCTGTTTGGCACTGTAGACAGCAAGGAGGCTCAAAGCAGTAACTGTGGCTTGGTTTGCCCATGCAAAACCCCATGTCTGGAGCATCCTTGGATCATGCAGGAATGTGCCTGAATGTCTTCCGGGTAACTCTGATCTGGAGCAACCAAAAGAGGCTTCAGGAGGAGAAACGTCCAGAGGTGGGATGATGAGGAAGGGTCAGCAGGTACAGTCAGCCCTCTCATTCAGCCAAGTGGAACAGGACGGTGTGAGTAGGAGTCTCAGGGATGGTGCATCATGGCTCCAGCACTCTGCAGCGTAGGAGGCTGTGGTGCACCTAGGGCAGTGAGAGCCTTTACATCATGACTACATTGCAGCAGACTGCTCTGGGCAAAAGACTTGTCTGTCTAAGGGGAAACATACCTTGCAGCAGGGACGGAGATCCTGGGCTCCTGCTCTTTCAGGCTAGAGAAGAGATCATGTCCTCCCAGTCCTCTGCTCTGCCAAACTGATACTCCACAGTTTACTCTGAGATACCGTTGGCAGGTGAGACACGGCTCTTCCACAGAACAGTCCCTATCCTCTCTGGCAGAAGAGAAGTCTGAACACTTCTCATTTTCAGAGAATGATATAACTATTGAAAAGAAAGGACTTTGTCCCCTTCCTGTGGCATCTATGCAAGGCCGCTTTAGCAGGTTTGCTCCACAAACAACTCTGCTCCACTAACTGGGGAAACACCTCATTTGCAAATTTGACTAGGGTTTATGTGCCTCGCAGACACCCACAGGCACAACGCTGGCCAGGCTCAGGAAGTCTCACCCAAGCCCCGAAAGAGAAATGTGGCGGTGAAGGAAACTGTGCGTGTGCCACCTGGCTCCACAGAAGTTGAGCAAGTTTTTAGTGGGCCCAGGTTTCAAGCTCAAACTCCCAACGCGCCAAGTTCAGCACCGAAGCCTTGCAGACCTAGTAACTCCAGTTTTAATTGCTGCACCTACCTCTGCTAACCTGCTCCCTTGACCCATGGAGTGAGCTGCCATAGTCTTAATTTCCTGATTTTAAGACTAGCCATTCCTCCCCAGCATGCAAGCAAACCTTGAAACAGTTACTCTAGTAGCAGTTTTCTTTATGATCCAGCTGCTCCCTTATCTCCTTTTCCCTTAAAACATATTTTTGTAGCTGTGTTTACCTTTGCCCAGCACAGACCACATTGCTCCTGCTGGACTCCACCCCTGCTGCCTTTCTTACCACCTCCCTCTTCTTGTGAAGAGGCATTTTTTGCATTCATGGTGTGAAGCCAATGGTCCAATGAAGCCCTCCAACAACCTCCAAACTTGCAAGATGAGGCTGGAGCATTCAATGCAGTGTTTTGCTACGCGTTGGTCTAGAACAGAAAGCCCTGCCATTGGAGGTGCTGTGTTGAGCTTTGCAGTCTGCTGTCCCACACCGTAGCCTTGGTAAGGCGGTGGGAGACAGGCTTAGACCAGCAACCTTTTAGAAGGGCTTTCTTACCTAGCACATCTTCCACCATAGCTAATTGGTCCCCAGCCACTCTGCCCGCCTCTTCCTTTTGCAGTATCCTGTAATTAATGCTGTCCCTGCCCAGCCATTTCAGTAGTATCGGGATGACTTCAGATCCCGTGGTGAGTTGTGTCGCATATGACTCTTAGGTCCTCTCTCTTCCTTCCTAGCAGCAGACAGGTCCTCTCCAGGAAACAGTGGACCTGATAATGTTAAATTTGTGTGTGTGAGAATAACAGAAAGCTGTAGGCCTTTGTGCATTTCTCTGGGGGCAGAGGGGGTGTACAAGACACTGGATGAACAAGAGAGCTGAAGGAACACACTGTGCCTTCCAGACACCCAGAAATTAAATCTCGGGTGCTGCACCTCAAAGTGGAGATAAATGTGGTGAGATTACTCACATGTAGGCTACAAAAAGCCAGACCGACTCTTACAGGCACAATGCGAACTTGGTCTGTATGACACAGGGGTCTTGTGAGTGTGTCTGAATTACGGTTGCTCAGGCTACCGCAAAACTGAAAGTTCCCATTTTTTTTAGTATTTGATTTGTAAACCAGTGAATGAAACAGTCCCGGCAGCCCATTCCAGTGGAAGATATTAGACCACAGAAACACACCACTCACAATCAGTTCCTGCTAGAATAACTGGCAATGACAAATAAAAACGAGCCATGGGAGAGACAAGGGAAGTGAGGTTTTGCAGGCACCGACTTGTTTTCCAAGTAGAGGACTCTGAATGCACTCTGGCAAGACAGGAGCTGGAATTTCTTCTGACAGATGCATTTGCCAGGAAATGCTGATTCTGCAGAATTAAACCCATACAGATTTTGTCAAACCTGCTTGTTTCTTTCTGGCTCATCAGCCATCTCCTCCATTCCCAGGCTTTCTTGACAGCCAGTTCCACAGGGTCCCTCCCCCAGTGCCCTCCCTGCAGCTTACCTCCTAGAGGATTTAGCTATTTCTGTGGGACCTACTGCAAACCTTTCTGGTGGACTGCCCTATGCTCTGAAGACCCATACTGCCAAGCAGCCCAGGCTACCCCATGCTACCCCAGCTGCTGGGTCCTTGTACCTTCAAGCTTCCCAACCTAATGTCTATGACCCTAAATGGGGTACGTCTAATCCCATTTATGCTCTGGTACACAGCTAGGGAAATTGGTTCCCTATATGCTTGGGTCTTGCACGCAGGGGGCTTGTGTATGCATGGGGTCTTCATGCAAGAGACCCAGGCATGAAGGGAGTCCTGCATGCAGGAGTTTGCACGTACAGGGCACGCGTGCCTACAGGGTGGTTGTGAATGAATGGGGTGCGTGTACTAAGGGGATCTGTGAATGAAGAGGCAGAGAGGAGGGGACCAGGTGCTCGTGGGTGAAGGGAGTCGCGGATGCAGGGGGTTTCACTGTGTGTAAGTGGGGTTCGGCACGCAGGGAGCTCTCCTACTCCCGTCTCTTCCCTCAGGGGACCCGAAAGGGGGATGGAAAAAGCCTTTGGGGCAGGGCCAGGGGAGAGCTGGCTCTGCTCCTGCGGAGCTCCCAGCCCCTCAGCAGGCCTGGCGCTGGCACGCCGAGCCACCATGGGGACTATCCCATTTCCCGGCCCCCGGCTCTCCGCAGCGGGGAAACGAAACCAGGAGTGGCCGGGGAGGGGGTGGGGG
>VZSZ01001128.1:941064-956883 GCA_013398815.1 Ibidorhyncha struthersii | reverse complement strand
AATGGCTGATGGAGCAAAGTCTGGGCAGAGCCACTCGAGATCCTGGCTCCTGCTGACTCCCCCCCACCCCACCCCCAGCATCCTTCAGGGCAGGCTGCGGTGGCCAAGGTGTGGGGAGGTGAGCCCCAAGGGACCATGCCCTGTGGAGCGCATCCTGGGGCTGCCACCGAAGCTGGGGAGAATGGGCTTCCTGTTGCTGGGCGTTAAACTCCCAAGTTGCCCAAGTCGCAGGGTCTGCAATCCCCGCCTTCCCGACGACTCCATTTCTGGCTATCCAAACTCCTTGGGGCCGTGCAAAACGCCGTATTGTTTCCATATGTCGATGCCTCAGAGAAGCCAAACAAAGAGCAAACAGGAGAGTTCTGGGCCCTCTGAGCCCCTGCTCAGGGAACGTGGTCCCTTCTTGGCTCCTGAGGACCCTGGTGAGGAGAAACTAATTGTTTGCTGCCCTTCCCGTGCCCTCCTCCCAGTGGGGTCCGGGAAGCAACTGGCAATTCAAGCGTTGGGTCTCCATCAGAGCCCACCTGGCATGTGCCTAATTCCAGTTGGGAGGATGGGCTGTCCAGGCCAAGGCAGGAAGGGGTTTCAGTCCCTCCCCCCCCAAAAAAAACACTTTCAGCTTTAAAGTAAGTTCTTAGCCAGGCAGAAGGGATTGTTGCAGATAGCTTTATCCCCAAATGCTTCCAGTACGTCCAGCGTCTTTGAGCTTTACCTGCTGCTCAAAGTGCCCTGAAGACCTGGTTTACGGTGTATAAGGATCTGGTCGAAGAGTGATGGAAAAGGAAAGAGTGTTCGGCATGGAGACCGAATGGAAGAGCTGCCGAAGCAATAGTATTTTTCATCAGCGCTTCTGAGCTTCAGAGTGGGCTTTTAAAGGCTTCTTTTTTTTTTTTTTTCCTCCGTTGCTCTTTGCAAGAATGGATTCAACCTCTTATCTGAGGAATTCCCCCAAATGAGCAGCTCTGTTTTGGGAGCTCTTTGTTCCATGGAGGAGCTGAGCAGCAAACAAATAAACACATAAATTCTTCCCGGGAAAGAACACTGCATTTTCTACTTGGTGAAAACGAGGCTTGCCTTTTGCATTGTTCAGTCTTGGGCTTTTATTTTTTTTCCTTTTTTTTTTTGTAGCCTTGAGCTCCAACTCTGCTCTGCCTCCAGCTGCCTAAAATAATTCTGCACCCCTCTTGTGCCTTTTGTCAAAAACACTCAGCCTGCTTGCTCTTTTCGCTCTGCAGTGGGTTATTTAGTTCTCAGTTTTGCTGGGGCAGAAAGTGGCACTAGTTCTGACTGCGTATTTCCTCTCTTAAACTATGTTGAAAGACTCGCCTCCCCTGCAAAGATTTTGTCTGTATTAAGACGAGGGGTAATAAGTAGGTGTGACAAAGAAAAACATGGGGACAGGTAGGAGGTGCCGTGGTAGGAGCATAGATTTAGTCACGGGACAGAGAATTTCCTGCCTAAAGGCACTTTTATGTGCATGTACAAGTATTTCTGATATGTTTGTATCTGGAACCTCTAAGCCTTAATGAACAGTACTGCATCACTTGACTCGTGCATCCAGCATAGTGAGCAAATACATATGGGGACATATGTCCTGCCGTAATTCCCACAGGAAGCCTATAATCCACTTCATTCCTGGTTGCAGGCAGTTCCTTTGAAATGGGATGAGTCAATTTGCCTCCTCAGTTTGCCCTCAGGGGGGTTGCAAGGAGAAGAGTTTGGGACAGGTCACCTGACCCTTAAGAGCATGCTGGGGACAAGGGAGCAGGAGAGAGCTGGGCTTTACTCCGAGGTCCCAGATGGAGTTTTGGCCAATAAAGAAAAAAATGCCACTGATGGAAACACTCTGAGGGCTCAGCAAGGAGCAAAGCCAGCCTGTAGGCTCAATGGCTTGCTCCATCCTCCCCCTGCTCTCCTAGATCCTGAGGCAAGGTCCGCTGACGAATCTCTCCTGGGGCCTTTGACTGAGCTGGTGGCCCTGTAATCCTGGGTACCGTGTGTAGGTTGTGGCTTCTGTGTTGGCATGCTCAGGTAACTCGGTTTTCTTGCAAGGATCATTGGCAGACTGATGATTGTTGGAGGATGTATGAGACAGTCCAGGAGATTCTTGCTTAGGGGGTTGTGGTGTTGGCTTCGTCTCCAAAGCAGAGTCATCTGGCTGCCCTGATGTGACATTCAGGATCTCCCACTAACCCGCTTTAATCCGTTTCTCTGAGATTATGTTTTTGTTTTCTTCCCCTGCCTTGGCCGTTCCTGCTCAAGTCATTCCTCAGAGCACAATTATTATTTTTTTCCCAATTTTCCTGTAAAAAGCTTTTCTTTTCCTGAGAGAAACATGATTGAGAAGAACCTCCAGAGGTCATGCAGTCCCGTGGCAGAGTGGGACAGCTGCTGACCAATATTTGTCTAACTTGTTCTTCAAAATATTCCATGACAGGGACTGTTGAGCCTCAGCGAGTTCTCCCAGGGCTTTGCTGACTTCACCTCCTTAGGATAATCTCTTTGTGGTGGGGCTGTAAGAGATAGGAGCCGGAATGATGCTGCCTTGCACTCCCCATCCTCGTTCAGCCCCTGCTCTGTTTTGCATCCTGTAAACACAGACGAGAAAGACAGTGCCTCGTGGAAGGGCTCACCGTCTAAGTGCTGAAAAATCAGAGCCCGTGAAGTATTGGGAACAGACCTGATCTGTCCGCGTATGTAGGTCAACAATTGCAGTGTGGATGTGATGTTCTTACATGTAAAATACAGGGAAGATCATCCATTCACTGCAAAGTGCCTATGTCCCTTCCAAGACACCAGTCCAGGCCGTTTCTGCAACTGTTTCCCACCACTGAATGCTATTTTCCAATCTTGCCCTTTTATGGAGGAGACCTGAAGGATGTGGGAGGGGAACCAGCTGGTGCACTTCATCCTGCTGGTGTAGGGTAGACCATTTTAGGGGACCTGCCATGGAGGAAGGCATGCATTTTTTGCTGTCCCCCTGCTCCACGTTAAAGAGGTTGGTTGCATATGCTGCCTTTGTAGTGCTGTGACTCCCTGGGTAGCAGGACCATGCAAGTCCTTGCAGGTCTTGCTACAATGCTGGGGTTGCTCTAGCTGAGGAATCGTTTCCACCACGTGCACTAGCTCAAGCGTAGCCTGAGCTTTGTGCCCTGCTGCCAAAGGCAGGTCACGGAAAGCTCAAAGCCCTGGTCACGGCTGGAGCATTTCCCATCGGTGTCCACAGTAGCTGAGCTGAATACGCCCAGATCTCAGGCTCTAGGTTGCAGGTGTGAATTTGCCTCCGTTGTTTAGTTTCAAGTTGGCAGCTGTAGCTTGAACCCGCTCTTGGTGGAAAGAGGAGGATGCCATGAAGTACCAGGCTGACCTGTGGTTGTATTGACGCTTTAGCTGACAGTTGGTCCTGTCAACAGCTTGAAATGTATCCTTTGTGCTCGAACCCTAATTTGGCCAATTTTTTTTGGGGGGGAAAACCTATCGCAGATTGATACAGCTGGAATAGCAAGCATGGCCCTGCGGCCTGGTGCAGTGTGTGCCGTGTGTCAGAGCTGGGGACCACCAAGCGAGGAGGTCTTCCTACCAGCCGCTAACTGATGCGTGCCTTTCCCTTGCAGCCCACACACTTGTCTGCTTTTCGTGCTCGGATGCATCCTCCAACTGGGCCTGCCTGACGCCTGTCAAGTGCGGGGAGAATGAAAACCACTGTGTGACGACATATGTCGGAGTGGGACTCGGTGAGTGGTGACAGGACCTTCTTCTCCCCGTCTTGGCTGCTCTTCTGGGTCACCTGCTGAGCTGCAGGAAAGGCTTTACTTCCTTTGGCTGAAAAAAAGGGGAAAGTTCAGCTTAGCAGCTGAGTGTCGGACCATCCCAAGGGAATTTTTACAAGGGATGTGCTGCCAGATGGAGTCACGTTAAAGCCCACGTGCCTGCACTGATGCTGGCAATCTGAGGGGAATTTTGGGGTGGGGGCAGGGAGGCTGCTGATGAATAAGTGAAAGGGTGGAGGATGCTGCAGGCTTCCATTGTAGGAAAGCTCCAGGACTGCCCTTCCTGCTTTTGCCCTGTGTTGGGCTTTTCCATCCCTGAATCCCACCTTTGCTTCTTTGCTCTCCGTGGATGAGGTGGGATTGCCAGGAAGGGAGATTTGCAAGTTTCCTCCCTATGTGCCAAGAAAGATCTGGGAGAGGTCGGTGCTTCTCAGCTGCTGTTCCTGGGAAGCAGGCTGCTCTGGCACTGTTGCAGAGGCCAGAGCCCAGCCTGGCTTGCCTACCTCTCCCTTGCGGGAGAGAGGGGAGCTGCATGCCCGAGTTGCACAGTCCGCAACGTGGGTGGGTTGTGCATGCACAAACGGAGGACCTGTCATCTTAGCACAGCGCTAATGGTTTCCTATTTCCTGCTGCTAAACGTGTGCTGCACCTCGCTTGCAGCCAGCACTCGAAATGCAGCCTTCACTCGCGAGTGCCTAACCGCTGCTCTGTATGTCCCATGCTCCCTGTCTCACTCGAGGAGTCCCTGGGTCAAACTCTGGGATTTTTGAGATTCTTCACCGGAGCCGTAGTGGCCAAACTTTGGCCGACAGCCTGGAAGGGGTGCCCCTGGGGTGTTGCATGGTCTCTGGGAGTCTGTGTGGGAGGTTATCATGGCTGTTCCTTGAGATGTGTGGGCTGGCTGAGATTACTGTTGTAGCCTGACGCCGAGAAGCACTTCATCCTCTCCGTGCCACCTGTGACTCTTTGGCTATTTTAGTGCTGTTATTTCCTTTGCAGAACAGGTGATCAGAAAGCCGAGAAACATTATAAACCCGTCTCCTTTTTGCTTTTCTTCCTTTCCTCCTGCCCCAACCCAAATTCAGGCAGCAAGTCTGGCCAGTCCATCTCCAAAGGATGCTCTCCCATTTGCCCCAGCGCTGGGATTAACCTCGGCATAGCGGCTGCCTCCGTTTACTGCTGCGACTCCTTCCTCTGCAACATCAGCGGTTCCAGCAGTGTGAAAGCCAGCTACGCAGTCCTGGCCTTGGGGGTCCTCGTTAGCTTCATCTACGTCCTGAGGGCTCGCGAGTGATGGGGCTGGCCGAGGAAGAGCTGTCTTCCACCGGCTGTCGCAGGTCTCATTAGCCAATATCTTCTCTGTCGCTGTGTGCAAGGAGATCCTCTACTTCTCAGCAGGCTTCCAGGTGGTTGTTTCCCAGACTTTATGCTCTTCCAGCACTGGAGACCTGGGTGGTTTGGCCAAGCTGTTCTCCTCCTTCTGTGGACATAACCCCACTGCACTCTCACACCTCCTTGGCAAAGGTGGATCGTTTTGGAAGGGTTTCTGCTTTTATACCTAATACCTTCCCCCCCTCCCCATTTCTAAGGTTGGTTAAAACAAGGCTGGGACTCGCCGAGAACCGATTAACCCCAGATACCACCCGGTCAAGTGTTCAGACATTCCTGCCTCTCACCTCCGTGGAGGTGCCTGGCACCGGCGTGCCCCCAGCATATGGGTTGTCTGGGCACCAGGAATGCATGACCCAAAGGGAGACACATTCCCGGCCCCTGCAACTGCGGTCTCTTTTTATAAAATCCTTGTGTTTCTTCCGATCCTGGGCTGACTTTTCTGGAAAACAAATGACGTGTACCTTGTCCCTCCGAGCTCTGTAAGTGCCAGACCTGAATAAACATGCTCCTGTTGTTACCTGAGGTGGGATGTGTGCTGTGTATATTTCCTTGCTCCAGAGAGACTAGGAACGCTCTTAGAAGAAACCCAAATATTATGCCCAGCACGAGGGCCTCTTACCCTATCAAGCAGCTTTTCAGTGCTTCATCTCAGCATTCCTTCCAGTTCACCTCTGAGCAGCAAGTCCATCTTCTCGCTGTCCTTGTCCTTTCTGATAAACACACCCGGGCCAGCTTGTTTCACCTGTCTTGGGAATCACCTTTTCCAGGTGCATTTCAGTGTCAAATGCCAGTTATTGGGGTCTGAGTCAACCCCGTTACTCCTGATGGAGCAAGCGCACTGGGAACAGGACCTCTAAAAATTAGTCTGCGTATGACAAAAACTTGGTGCCTCCATTTCCCCACTGTGGACTTGTGGTGGTGATAGATGATGACATCGATGCCTAAATGATCCAGGGCAACAGGTCTGTTTGCAAAATTTAGTGAAGTCAGAGGCAAAGGTATCAATACTCAGATCTTTAGCTTCAGCTTGCAATCCCTGGATGATGGGCTGATGGTTCACGTGGACTGCAGAAGGTGACCCCACCACCAAACCTGCCACTCCTGCTGTCCCTCACATCCCAGGATCTTCCCAGGTCTTTTGGCAGCGTTGCTTCTGCAAATTCTCAGCCGTCCCGTGGGAGATGTGTCCTCTTGCCATCTCTGCATCTTGCTGGTTTCCTACCTGCTTTGCCTACCTGTGGACCTGCTAGACAGAAAACAAGCCAAAATTGACCCTTAGGCTGTCAGGCGAAACCTTGCTGTCACTCCACTGATAGATCAGAGGTGCTCTGGGCTTTTTGTCTCTTCTAGCAGCAAAAATCAGGTGTAGCATTGGCACTCTTTAACCATGCCCTCTTTGTACGTTGTTATCCTATTTTGTGTCAAAAAAAACCCAAAAGCCTCTCAAGCTGCACACAGTGTTCAGTTATACCTCTGTCCCCATGAGTGATAACCAGCTTCTTTTGGAAGATATGTGCAGATGTATAGAAATATTTGCAACAAAGTGGTTACATGTTTTTTTCCTCTTCCTTCTCCCCATCTTTTAATTAAATGGACACAGATGCTAATGACAGCCCCTACAACAGGAGGGACTGGTCATCATGACGTGACCCACAATTAGATGATGAGTCTGGTAAGAACGCGTTGCTTGTCTCGTTGGTCCTCAGATGTGCCTTCCTCTGGTTAATGCATTCTCCCTCGCCTGCTGGGACCACAGGGCTCGAGGTGTGCTGCAAGCCTCTGCTATGCACATATAGCACAGGGAAAATCGGGGGAAAAAATTAATAGAAATGGGGTAAATATTCCCAAGTTTCCCTGTGCCTGAGCCTTCCTCCCAAGAGAGTTAAAAACCTCGTTTGCGGGGTTAATTTGTTCCTCACCACTTACTCTGAGAAGATGCTATAGTGAGACTAAGGCGGCACCCAGAGTACTCTACCTTGCAAGTAATCAGGCTGTAACTTTTTGTAGCCACCTGGTAAAAGTTATCTTGGTTTTGGACTCAATTACCCTCACAACACCTCTGCTGTGTGCAAAGAGCTAATCTCAAAAGCCATCAGCATAGCTGTGTCCTCATCCCTGCTCATGCCTTTACAAGGCCACACTGGACAAGCCCACGGGCTAAAGCTAATAACCAGGTCTCATAACCCATAACCAGGGTTATGAGACCTGGTTGCCTCATCCAATGGCCATCTCCTTCGTATCTCAGCGTTTCCGAATTTGCTGGTGCCAAGGACTTGGTTACGCAAGGGAGCAAGGAAGAGCATTCAGCAGGCTACTTACCCTGTACAAATAACAGGTTGTATTACTGATATTGCCAGGGGACAGATCTGAAGGTCAGTTCACACGTGTTCTTGAGCCTATAGACGATGAATAGATGGCATATGGAGATTTATTTTTCCCTCCGCTCCCTTTTTGTCTTTCTCTCCTCCTCGTGTGCTATGTTCCTGTACTCTTAGTATATGGAAGGAGAGATATTTGCAGTTTCTCCTTTCAAATACATGTGGCAAAGATCTCCTTGATAGATATATATATTTGAGAAGAGAGGGAGGGTACGACAGCTTTGACAAGCAAGAGTTGTTATTCAACAGTTTAATCCCTAGCATCGTATGATCAGTTCTGCCAGCTCCCACAATTTCTGGTCCTGCTATAGACTTATTTTTTGGCCCCCAAAATCATGTGAGAACCTCAGCTGTTGTAAAGCCCAGGAGTGAAAGGCCTGAAAATGTGCAGCTGTTGTGATTAAAAACATTAATAATAAGAAGAAAATAAATAGCAAGAAGCCGGCATTTACAGAGCATTAAAACTAGTGGTTTGTTAAACCAAACGCCTGATTTGGAACTTGAGGGCCACGGTGGGACAGCCCTTAAGTGCTTTGAATGTGTTTACTTGGACTGTGGAATTAGAGATCGAAATCTCAGCAGAAAACTCAGATCTTCACCTGTTCTGACAAGACAAAAAAGTTACGAGGAGAGGCAGCTTTGGTCCATACAAACGTATAATATCCCAGAACAGTTTTCACTGGAAGAGGAGAACAGCTCAAGTCAAAAACCTGCCCATTTTTGAGCATGCTAATGAGAAAATGGTTTCTGTGCTTCCGTCCTGAAAATGGCTGTATTTCAACGGCAGCTGCTGCCGTCTACCACTACGCCAACGTCACAAGGGCTCTCATTTTTGTGTATTGTCTGTACACGCTCAAAGCTTACTGCGGCACCAGCCCTTTCCAGTCAGGTTCGCTGGGTTTGCTGTTTGCCGAAAAGGAGGACCTAAAAATGAACAAAGTTCTTCCAACTGTTTTTGAGATATTTTTTTTTCTTTGCAAAAGGACAAAATTTATTCCTTTTGGAAAACACAAACCTGATGTGACTTCCTTGCACGAGCAGCCCGAACAAATAAGGCTGGTTGCTTAATCATTACTCAAAGGATCTACATTGTTACTCAAAGGATGTCCTTGCTTGGTATTAATTTACTCAAGTTATGGGTTGTTTGATGTGATTCACCTCCCAGCGACCCTATTGGCCATGAAGGAGGCTGTGGTCTCACTGGATCTGCGGGAAGCCTGGTAGCTCCCATGTGGGTGGCTGTGTCTCCATGCTGGAATGAGGTATAGACATCCATGTTCTCCTGCCTCTGGGAAATGCAGATGTGGTGCACATCTGGATGCTTGGAGGTTTATCACAAGCCCCCTCGCTCCTGTCATCCCAGTGCTTTTACACCCTGAGGCTGGGCTGTGCTTTCACTGTCATCCTCAGTGGTGAGGCGCTGCGTGCCTTGGCTGTTGGGGGTGAAGAAGGCTCTGAACCCTTTCTTGATCCTGGAGGAGTTATTTCACCCCTGGAAAGCTGTTGTCTGAGGCTATCAAACTGGAATGGGGATAGACGCGCCTAATTTTGCAGTTTGGGAGTGTACATGGTGCCCAGGGAAGCGAAGCCCTGGGTCAGTCCTGCCATCTACTGGCTTTTGCCAGACTTGGTAGAGATGCTTTGAAGCCCAGATCTCTCAACTCAAGGAGGAACCCTTAACACATGAAATTGTGAGTAGGGATCCAAAAGCGAGCTAACTTTAACCAGATAATTGCATGCAAGGCAGAGAATCAGAGGCATCAGAGACAGATTGAATGTTTTAATTTGTCGAGCTTTGCTCTGATAGTGTAAATTGAGGCTTCCCAGGTCCAGCCTTTTCCGAGGAAACACTTTTTCCAAGCCAAACCCTACTCTTTCATCAAAACCGAAACACTTCATGAAAATTTAATATGGCAAATAAAGTATTGCAGAAAAAATACTGGCACATTTTATTTCAGCTTTGTTGGATGATCTCATTTCACTGAGATGGCTACACTGAAATGTTGATTTTACTAATGCATATATGTGAGATTTGTAACTGTGTATTAACTTTATTGTAACAGAATAAGAAGAATAAAGAAACATTGATTCCTTTAAATCTATTAACGTAAGGATGTGTAGTGTATGTTACATATTGTTTCTTATACTCTAATAAAATACATGGAATTAATAAAAAAGGTACACTTGGAAATAAATTTTTGGGTGCTTCTGCAGCTATTACAGATATTACTTCTTGCTTTGTGTGAAAAGAAAGTGCTTGGGTTGGTTTCAAAGCCCAGGGCTGGGGGTTGCAGGCTGGTCAATAGGCGGACAGACGTGAGGCTGAGCCTCTAGACTATAGGGAGGGATAAATCCATACATGCCATCTCAAGGCCATTGGGGTCTCTTCCTGGTGATGGATAAAGAACAGGGATTGTCTTTGCCTTCAATAGCTGTGCTCATAAATATCGCTGACTTGCCCGTGACCCTACTGGGAATGGAGATAGGATTTGTCCTTTGAGCCTTTGCTCTTTCTTGTTGGAGAGGGTGGCTATTTTGGGCACATAATGGCCCTTGTGTGGGTGTTTGTGGGCAGCTGCGCCTCTTCCCGAGCTCGCCGGGGCTGCTCCTGCCTGTGGACAGATGCACACACGGACACACAGACATGGGGCTGGTTGCTCTGGAGACTCCCCCCTGCTTTCCTGAACTGGGGAGCATTCGTGCTGGTTTACAAAGATGCATCATTCTAATCTTGGTTTAAAGCTTTGTTATTTTGGGGAGACCAGTTGGATCCCGTGGGAGAAGGGGATTATGTTCCCTGGGGAATGTAAGAAAAATGACGAATAACAGAGATGGGCTCTCAGGAGTTTCTTAGGAACAGCCACAGGCTGGCTGAAACAAAGACATAAAAATATCTTTCCATTTCTCTGGATATTGCCAGCCCAGACTGTTTGCTTCCTGGGAAAGGTTGTTCATTGCTTTTCCTCCTGCAATCTGTATTTTGCAGCCTTGCTTATAGGCAAGTGTTTTGGGGATGGGAAGGCACCAGTGGTGACAGGGAGCATTTTGGGGACTGGAGGGCATTGCACAGCATCTGGTGACAGAAGAAACTTGCCCCTGAGAGGCTAGACCTCCCTCTGGCCTGGCGTTCCCCTGTGTCCCCACTCCCGCTGCTCTGTGGGGACCTGCCTGTCTCTAGACAGGGCCAGGATGGGCTCTCCCATATTTCAGGTGTTCAGAAAACTCAGGGAAATGGTTCCATTTCACCAAATCTAAGAGAGGACACCTTTAATGATGCAGAGGTAACAGCTTCTTCTTTCCTTAAGGTCCATATTTCCAGGTGAGCCTCATTAAGAGATGTGATACCAAATGCATGAAAGTATTTCTGGAAACTAAACAACATGGGCTGTTGCCAGTGTTTCTGTTTCAGTTGGCTCTGTAGACTATTCTCACTGGCATCCAAAGGTCGTGTTGATCATCTCAGGGTATGAGACACCACGTGCTAGCAAATGTGCCTGAAGCTGGAGAATTCCTGCCTCCCCGTCCTTGCCCTTTTCTGTCCCTTTGGACATACCTCCACTCTAGCCATGGCAAACATGGGTTTTGGAGGAAGAAATAGCTGTGGGGCTGGAGGGAATTCTCCAGAAAATGGTTTAATGTGCTAGTTTTGATGTGGAGGAGTCAAGAAAAGTGTGTAGGTAGTTAGTTTCCAAGTGAAAATGTGAGTGGTGCTAAAGGAAGAAAAAAAGAAATGACTGAATCAAGAGCTCCACCTTCCTGCCAGTGCTAACACTCTCCACTTTCTTACCATCTGGTTCCTTTTCTCCCCAGTTCATGGGTATTGAGGTCTACATAAGAGACTATAGGGAGCAAGGGGGAAGATGGCATCTCCAGGCTGCAGTGGTGACTGGAGCAGCAGCCAAGATGGGAGGAGGCTGGAAAGATGTGAGGTGCTTTGCGTGGCTGGGGGAACATGGAACATGTTCTGATCTTCCTGCTTATCATCTCCCAAGAAAAAGAGATTCAAAACAATGTACAATGTACCTTGGTCTCCTTGGGTTTGGTGATCTGGCCCTTCCAGAGACACAGGGACACTCGGTCATCCGAGCTACCATTCAGTTAATAACTCTTGTCCTTTGTGTAGAAGGAGTTAAGCTAGCACGACTAAAATGTAACACATACGGCATCAAACCCATGGGGGAAGAGATGTGAGTAGCGTACCTTGCTCTCCTTCTCCATGCCAATTAACACAAACGATGACTGGGTGTATTGTATTTCACACAGATTCTTGTCATGCCCGCATCACTGAGAGCAATATCACGTCGCTGTCCCTGAGCATCAGGTGCTCCTGGCTCCGATTCTGTCTTCTCATTGCTAAAACTGTGGGGATGCAGTCACCCGTTCTCGCACAAGAGTCTGAGTTTCACACGAGGACCCCTTCCTGAGCTCAGACCAGTTAAACCTGATGGTTCCAGGAATGGCAGAAAGATGACAAAAAAACAAATACGAGGACTTAATAGATGTGGGACTGTGGCATCTTGTATGTGATTGCTTTGCAGTGCTCAGGTTCTTTATAAGGGCAAGGTGTAGCTACTCACGTTGGAATTCAACTCAAGGCAATTTAGACAGATTGAATTTTTCTCCCTTTTTTGTCTTCTCATCAATGTGTCTCATCCTAAAGCTGGTTGGAACCAAATGACTATGAAACCCGAATTTTGGAAAAAGTGAAAATTTAAAACTACCAAAAATAACCCCCAAAATGCCTGCCTGCATTTGGAAAATGGGCTGGGACCAGGCATTTGCATTTTCTTCTCTTGTCGGAAGGTGGCAGTGGCAGGCCCCAGATCTGCCAGTGCAGCCTCAGGAGAGTGTCCTGGGATGGGGGTGTTGGACCTATGAGAACCACAAGCCCCTTCTGTTAAATGATAGGATGCAGAAAGCAGCTCATCTGGATCTTGGAGATGAAGAAGAAGTGTGTTAGCTCGGGATGCTCTTCACCACATCCCAAGCATGGAGACGCCACAGCCCTCCTGTTCCATTTTTTTAAAACTCACATGGAGAAATAGTTTTCCTTATATCTGATAGATTTTTTCCTCTTGCAACTTGTGGTTAATGGATTTCCTCAAGGACACCCTAGCTCAGCCTTCTCTTTGAGCCCTCTTTTCTCAGCCTGTTTCCCAGGCTGAACAAACCCTGCTCTCTTATAACTCCTCACATTGCCTGTGGTCAGGTCCCTGGCCACACCACATGAAAGCTGGGGATCACAGGGATGCAGTGGGATAGCTCACATAACTGAGTGCTACCATGGATGGATACAGACTCTTTAGGAAGGGCAGGCTGCAAAGCTGAGGAAGGGGAGTTGCTTTGTATGGGAGAGAGCAGCTGAAGCGCATGGAGCTCTGCCTAGGGAAGGGTGAGGAGTCAGCTGAGAGCTTATGGGTCAGGATGAGCAGGCAGATCAGCATCGGTGATTGAGTAGTAGGTGTCTGATACAGACCACCTGATCAGGAAGAAGCAGATGAGGCCTTCTTTAGGCAACTGGAAGAAGTCTCACATTCACAAGCCCTGGTCCTCACGGAGGTCTGTCACCATCCCGATATCTGCTGGAGGAGCAACACAGCAGGGCAGTGGCAATCAGTGAGGTTTCTGGAGTGCACTGATCACAACATCCTGACACAGGTGACTGAGGAACCAACACGGAGAGGTAGTATCATGGACCTCATACTTGCAAACAAGAAAGAACTTGTTGGGGATATGAAGGCTGGGGGCAGCCTTGGCTGTAATGACCACGCGGTGGTGGAGTTGAAGATCTTGAGAGTGGGGAGCCAAACAAAAAGCAGCATCACATCCTGGAGTCAGCATAGACTCACAAAGGGGAAATTATGCCTTGCCAGCCTGATAGCCTTCGATGATGAGGTGACTGGCTTGGTGGATGACGCGAGAGAAATGGATGTTGTCTATCTCTACCTTAGTAAAGTTTTCAACAGTCTCCCACAACATCCTCATAGACAAGCTGACAAAATATGGGTTAGATAAGTGGACAGTGAGGTGGACTGAAAACTGATGGAGGAACTGGGCCCAGAGACTTGTGATCAGTGGCACAAACTCCAGCTGGAGGCAAGTCACTAGTGGGGTACCTCAGGACTCAATGCTGGGGTCTATACTGTTCATCATCTTCATTAATGACCTCGATGACGTGGCAGAGCTCATGCTCAGCAAGTTTGCAGATGATACAAAACTAGGAGGCATGGCTGATACAGCAGATGGGTGTGCTGCCATTCAGAGGGCCTTGAACAGGTTGGAAAAAAGGGAGAACCTCAGGAAGTTCAGCAAATGGAAATGCAAAGTCTCACATCTAGGGAGAAATAACCCCAGGCACCAGGACAGGCTGTGAGCTGATTAGGATAGGAAACAGCTTTGCAGAGAAGGAACTGAGGGTCATGGTTGACACTCAAGTGGCACACGATTCAGCAATATTCCTTGGTGGTAAAGAAGTTCACCAGCCTCCTGGGCTGCATTAGGCAGAGCATTGCCAGCAGGTCAACGAGGTGATCCTTCCCTCCTACTCAGCGCTGGTGAGGCCCCATGTGGAGTCCTGCATCCAGTTCTGGGCTCCCCAGTGCAGGAGAGACATGGACATACTGGAGAGATTCCAACAAAGGGCCACGAAGATGATGAAGGGACTGGGGTGTCTGTGCTATGAAGAGAGGCTGAACGATTGGGGACTTTTCGGTATGCAAAACAGAAGGCTCAGCAGGGGGTCTTATCAATGTCTGTAAATGTGTGAAGTGAGGTGCAAAGAGGATGGAGCCAGGGTCTTTTCAGTGGTGCCCAGTGCCAGGAAAAGAGGCAAAGGGCACAAACTGCAACACAGGAAATTCCACTTAAACGTGAGAAAAAACCCTTCCTTTAAGTGTGGTTGAATGCTGGAAAAGGCTACCCAGAAAGGTGGTGGAGTTTGCATCTTTGATGATATTCAAACCCAATTGGACACAGCTCCGAGCAACCTGCTGCAGTGACTCTATTTTGAGAAGAGGTGTTGGACTAGACAATCTCCAGAGGTCACTGCCAGGGTTAGTCGTTTTGTGATTTGCGTGAATTCTGCTGATGGTGCGGCTAAGGGTGTTTGCGCCCCTCTGCTTTGTGACAAGTACCAGTGAACTGGTCTTGTCTCCCATGGACCTACCTTTGCCTGTTTGCCAGGACCATCAGGCAGGCTGAACTGCTTGCCTGGCTGGGAAGCATCACCACCAGGCTGCTTCCCTCACCTTTATCAAGGACAAATGCTCCAGGAGCCAGAAGCTTTTTGGTCAGAAGATTTTTCCTGAAATCCTTAACTATGTGGAGGCCAAACCTGGGATGTTTCTTGCAGCTGGTGGGAGATGGGTTGAGATTATCACCTGGGCAGTGGAGATATCTTCAAGACACTTAGGTTTTCTACTGACTTGGGCAGACTGAACCTGAGAACACACTCCTACCAGTCCAAAGACATGTGGATATTTCCAGCTTCAATGCCAAATGCTGGAGTATTAGAGGGAGATGAAAAGGGCCTGGAGGCAAATCTCCTTCCTTTCAGACAGGTAATTTACTGTTTTACATGTGTTGTCCTTGTTCTTCCAGTCTGGGTCAATGAGAAGTGACTCAGATAGGAAAGTATCTCTTGTTCATTGGATTAAGTCTTGAAGGAACGTAGGGGATGATTAAAGCAGGTGACAGCTAAGATGAGCAAGTGATTTACATTCCTGCATTGTTAACAATGCCTTGGAAAGCTGGATGAAACAAATAATCTTGAAACAAGTGATTACTGCCTCAGTCAGTCAGGGTTAGAATCATAGAATCATAGAATCGTTAAGGTTGGAAGGGACCTTTCAGATCATTGAGTCCAACCGTTAACCCAACCTGACAAAACCACTTCTAAACCATATCCCCAAGTACCACATCTACCCTTTTTTTAAACACCTCCAGGGATGGTGAATCCACCACTTCCCTGGGCAGCCTATTCCAATGCTGGATAACCCTTTTGGTGAAAATTTTTTTCCTAATATCCAACCTAAACCTCCCCTGGCTTAACTTGAACCCATTTCTTCTCGTCCTATCACTTGTCACTAGGGAGAAAAGGTCAGTCCCCATCTCTGTACAACCTCTTTTCAGGTAGTTGTAGAGAGTGATGAGGTCTCCCCTCAGCCTCCTCTTCTGCAGGCTAAACAGCCCCAGTTCCCTCAGTCGTTCGTCATAAGACTTGTGCCCCAGACTCCTCACCAGCTTCGTTGCCCTTCTCTGGACACGCTCCAGCACCTCAA
>VZSZ01001128.1:858365-940498 GCA_013398815.1 Ibidorhyncha struthersii | reverse complement strand
TAGATCACATCCATGGCTCTTCCCTCATCCACTAAGCGGGTCACCTTATCGTGATAGGTTGATAGGAAGGGAAAAGATACCAGCTTGGAAGCCAAAAGAAAAGGAAACTAGAAGAGTTTGATAGGGAAGGAAGTCAAATTCCCACTAGTTATACATATATGATCAATCCTTTCTCTGCACATTATGAACAGAGAGGGAGAACACACTTTAGTAGTTATTAACTCCTGTAAGATATCTCCGTAGGATCACTGTATCCATATGCTGGCCACTGGCAAGTGATAAATATGAAGGTCCCACCCGGAAAGAGTTAAGTGTTACACAGAAGTTAGTCTAAATAATAATAACCTAGAGATAAGAAGTACCTGCATTGAATTCAAAGGAGGAAAAAAAACCCCAAGAAAGGCAGGTGAATTGTTACATAAAGGGAAAAGGACTCATTATAAAAATAAATCAACTTGTTCCCTACCTTCTTGTCCTGGTGAATATACAAAGCCTCACTAATTCTCAGGCACAGCACACAACACACGGCTGGGGCAGAGGGGCAGCTATAGTGAGGTCTGAGGGGAATATGGGAAGAGCAGCAAAGTTAAAGAAACCCTTTGTCCTTGCTGTCTGGTCTGATCTGCCTGCCCCAGGTCCTGCGCTAACCAGCATCCCTCATGTCCCAGTCCGCTACTGGTGTGGAGAGAGCTGCCAAGCTTTCTGCACCCATCTGCAGCCCCAATCTATAGCAGACTGGCCTGATACCAGGTGTGAAAGTCACAACTCTCTGCTCAGCGGGGTGCTTTGAGCCTACTTCTCCCTGCCCATGGCAGGGGTTTGGAACTAGATGATCTTTAGAATCATAGAATCATAGAATCGTTAATGTTGGAAGGGACCTTTAAGATCATTGAGTCCAACCATTAACCTAACCTGACAAAGCCACTTCTAAACCATATCCCCAAGTACCACGTCTACCCTTTTTTTAAACACCTCCAGGGATGGCGAATCCACTACTTCCCTGGGCAGCCTATTCCAATGCTGGATAACCCTTTCGGTGAAAAATTTTTTCCTAATATCCAACCTAAACCTCCCCTGGCTTAACTTGAACCCATTTCCTCTCATCCTATCACTTGTCACTAGGGAGAAAAGGTCAGTCCCCATCTCTGTACAACCTCTTTTCAGGTAGTTGTAGAGAGTGATGAGGTCTCCCCTCAGCCTCCTCTTCTGCAGGCTAAACAGCCCCAGTTCCCTCAGTCATTCCTCAAAGGTACCTTCCAACCTAAACCATTCTATGATTCTATGATTCTACTTGTCAGATTAAGGGGACACATGCCCTTTCCCCAAGGGCATCTTCCAACAACTTGGTTCCAGGAATCACCTGACCTTTATATGCTCAATAGGCTTGAGAGAGCGCTGAAGTGTCTTGCAAAGCTGTGCCAGTATAATGGTTTTAAAACCGGGCAGAAACATGTTGGATCTTGGCCATACATTGTAAGGATTTGTAGTAAAATCAATTAGTAGGAGCAAGGCTGCTGTGACTAATGAGTGATGCCTAAGTGGAAATGGCTCTAAGAGAGCTGCGGGGTTGGATTCCTGATGTATTATTCATAGGGATAGGCCAGATTCAGGCTTGGCACTGTTTTGTTTTTACTTTGCTTTTCCAGGTTACTTCTTAACTATTAAAGATACTCCTCATTGATGGAAGAAATGGAGGAGGATATCTGTTTAATTCCTCTCTTTTTGGTGTGAAGAAGCTTTAATCTCTGGAGAATTGTGGTTTCTATGAGAGAGACAGATGGGGGACATGAGGTGTCAGAGTTCATGGTAATTTAATCCCTGGCACTCTGCACACTAGGAGGTTTACTGATTAGACTACCTCATCCTTGCTGCTGGCTTCATTAAGTAGCTTTCATCATTGACACTATTTTGAAGCTACTAGGAGAAAAGTGAATTGTTTGAACAAATGTCCTCTTTAGCCTTTCTAACACACAGCTTATATTGTAGTTATGGTCAATCCTACAATGTACACCAACTTTATATCTAGAATGGGGAAACAGGTTAATTTTCCAAGGTCAGCCAGCAAATCCTTAACAGAGCTTAGAATAAGCCTCTAAGTATGTGGCTTTCAGGCCAGCACTCACTCCTGTTGCTTCTAGTAAGTCATGCATTCCCACTCCTATCAGGGTTGCACAGAAATAGCAGATGAGCGCTGATGAAAAAGGAGCATTATCTAGTGGTTAAACCATGTGGAATACAATGCTGGCTCTGTTTCTGGAGTTGTTACTACCTTGCTCCATGAGCCTAATTAACCTCTCTGAATCTCAGCTTCCTTATGTCTGATTTTGAGACAATATTTACTCATCTTACAGGAGTGTTTTGGGGTTTAATCGACTTACAGGTGTGCAGCAAGAGCTTAGCACTCACTTATGACACTGTCATGTCAGCACCCCTCCACATCTACCTTTGAATCCAATCATCTCTCTGGAAAGCTGTGGGATGCCTAGGAGATTTATAAGAGCTGATTAGAATGAAGAAAATGGAGAGTTAAAAGTCATAGAATCATAGAATCATCTAGGTTGGAAGGGACCTTTAAGAACATTAAGTCCAACCATCAACCTAACACTGCCAAAACCACCACTAAACCATGTCCCTCTGCACCATGTCTACATGTCTTTTAAATACCTTCAGGGATGGCAATTTCACCACTTCCCTGGGCAGCCTCTTCCAATGCTTAACTACCCTTTCTGTGAAGAACTTTTTCCTAATATCCAATCTAAACCTACCCTGGCATAACCTGAGGCCATTTCCTCTTGTCCTCATGTTACGACAGGGTAGATTGTCCTATGCTTGTTACTTGGGAGAAGAGACCAACCCCTACCTTGCTACAACCTCCTTTCAAGTGGTTGTAGAGAGCAATAAGGTCTCCCCTCAAATGGTCAAGTCAAGAAGTCTCTCAATTGAAACCAGTGCCTGCACTTCTCTAAGCCCACACTCAGCCCATGGTCCCTGCAGCTCTGCCCTGGAGGTGGATGGGCATATCTTAGGACTTCCCAGTGGGACCTCCTCAGCCTCATAATCAGGCTGAGCAAGTCTATTGGGAGGTTACGGGATTTGGAGACTATTTCCAGCATGGATGCAATTGTTGCAGGACTGCTCATATCAGATGACGATGCCTCCACCCGGAGACTGTCTCAGCTGGCCCGCTGGGATAGCAAAGGGGTTTGGCATGGGTTTCTCGGGCTGGCAGTAAAGATTTGCCTCTGAACTTTTCCTTTTATTTTTGATAACACACTCCTCTGAAATGCAGAGAGTTCCTGTACTAATTTGCCTTTGAACACATACACTAGAAAATGTGTTGGTTTTTTTTTTCCCCAACCCACCTTGTGGGTTGTTGAGGCAGATTTATACAGCCTGTGTCTTTTTATTTTTTTTTCTGTGTAGTTAATGGAAAACCCCCAACACAATAGGCTGTGATTACCCACAAAAGAATAAAAGGAGTTCAGTAAAATGCAGTTTGGATGTTCTTATTAATTCTTATTATTTCTTTGGTGACTTGCCAACACTGCAAAGCAATTGCATAGGGTGTGCATAGAAGAAGAAACATTTCAGGTGATGCATGAAGACCCAGATAAGATCAACTGAAACTATAAACAAGTGAGGTATGTTGTCACTCCCCCCCCAAAGAAACCCACAACCCTCCAAACTGAAGGAGGGCACAGGTTTTAAGCAGGGTGTTGGCATATATTCTTCCATCCAAAATCTTATAATGTAATGAAGATCACATTTCAGATGTGCATGTGAAACCAATCATCTAGCACACATTGTCTGAGGCCACTTAATACCAGAAACCAGCAACCACACCCTTTTCCATGTTTAGCTTTGTTTTTTTTTACCTAAGAACAAAGCAAACACGATCAGCATATTTCCCCTTTCTTAATAGGATTATAAAATTCTCTGCTGAACATGAAGAATGCCAAACCAAGAATATACCAAAAGTGCCTTTCCCAAGATAATTTTGGGCTGGAAATAACTGCTAAACTTTCATAATCAACAGAATGACTGTATCATGGAGGCCACATGAAAACAATGGGTCCAAATTCCTGAGGATGTAGATCACCCAGAATTGGTAAGTGAGGCAGGGCTTGCTAAAATAATGAGACTGTCACTGGAGCTTCTGCTTTGGAGAGATGAGGAGTGGGTTGTTTATCTGGGAATAACAGAAGACCGTTTGCTTTTAACATTTCAAGAATTCGAGTGATACTAAACCTGAATAAAATCCCTTCAGTGGTGTGACAGATAACGAAAGTGGTGGGAACGTCTCCAAGAACATCGTTGTTTCAGCTTTCCCTCCTTTCTTCCCTTATTAAAAGTTTGTGTTGGGGGGGCATAGAGCATAACTGAAGAAAGGCTCTTTCTTACCATTTTTTTGCAATCCCACCATCAAACTTGCCCATCATACATTGTAGGAGGATTTATTAGCATGGGGCTGGCCTGAGGCACAGGAAAAGAAGGCAGGTCCCTGGGGCAGCAGGGTTTGGGGGTTGGGAAGCCAAGGTTTTTGGCAAGCAAAGAAGTTGTGGGCTTGCTGCCACACTCAGGAGAAGGTTGGCTCAGACCAGAGTGGCTTCTCCACGCACCGTCCTCCCTAAACGGCTCAGGGTAGTAAACCTGAGATACTCCCTTGGCCCAGACTTTCATGGCCTGGTCCTGTTGTCTTCCCAGTGCTGCTGTTGTCGAAAGGAAAGCGTTAACAGTCACAAAAATTCAAAGTGTCACGACCAGGTGGGTTTGTGTAGTTGGTGAATGAGGGGCACAGGCATCAGACCTTGGCGACAACAAAATGATCTTAATCAAAGACAGTAGGAATTTCGAGATAAAAGAATGGTAAATTTCTGCTTTTGTATGCAAAGTTAGGAGTGAAGGATGACTGACTAATCATTTACTTTACTGTAGTTTCTTCTTTGTTGTTATTTGGTATATAAGACCCAGCTTATTTCTCGCAAGGTGTGCTAGCTTTGCGAATTATCACCTAGCACCCTTTTCTGCACAGAACTGGAATAAAACAAATATCGCGACTCTGTGGGTTGATTGGTTTTTGCACACCGGGTAAAGAACCCAGATTTGAGACAACACTCCCACCACCTGTGCCTTGTAGAGGACAAGGAGAGGAGGGAGGGAGATTGCATGGTCCCACCTGCAGCCCCCTGAGACAGCTCGGGGAGAGGTTTTACTACGTCAAAGCCCCAACCGTGCTGTTTCCAGTGAGTAAGGGATTGCAAGTCAGCTTTCCACTTCTCCTGGGGATAAACTCTGGACCTTGCTGAGGGTAAAAAAAACAGAGGAGAAAAGTACATGGGTTTTAATGTTGCTGTTCACAGCTGCAGATGCTTTTTCTCCCAAGGTTCATGGAAATCGCCCAGGTCTCTCTAACCACTACAAAAAAAGAAGAAATATCAATGAGCTGCAGGGCAAGGCATGGATACTGGGATTATTTAATACCCCTGGGTTTACACGTCATGTGTAGACACAAAGCACCCAGTCTAAACAAGCTCAGCTATTGTCCACCATGCAAACCCTCATTTTCTTCTCCAAGGAACATGAAAAGAGATGACGGTATGGCAGGAGGTGGGGCCTTCTTTGTAGCTCATTCAATTCATTTATAGTTCAATCAGACTCGTTTTTCCAGTAGAATTGGATCTCGGGTCGGAATCAGTACATGGCAAACCACCAGGAGGTGTCCCATTAAAGCCGGTGGTAAAGAGCGGTGGCAGCCCAGTGACCAGACGACGAGGGTCCGCGCAAGATGAAGGTGTTTCTGTCTCTTCTGTTGGTTGCCTTTGCTTGCGTTGAGTTCGGTAAGTTCCTGCTCTGACTTATCCAGCCTCCTGCAGGAGATGCAGCATGATGGGATGCGTCCTGTTCCCTCTGAAATCCATGCCTCCCACTTTGAGCACTTTTCAGCAAAAAATCTGTCTTTGGAATATTTCCAGCCTGTCAGATGTTCAGGATCATCATGGTCTCATTGGCATTGTTAGTTCAGGCTCTTCAGGAAGTGTTACATGCCAAAGTGTGATTCTATAATGTAATTTCTTTAATGCAATTTCCAGCTCTCACTTTTTACTGTTCTTATTCAATCTGACTCTCATCTTCTGTTTTTTTTTTTGTTGTTGTTGTTGCTGTTGTTGTTGTTTTTTAAAAATATTTCTATTCCTCTTTTGATATTTAATCCTGAAGCCAGCTAGCCAGTTTAGTACAGTGTGTGTAGCGGCTCTCTCTAATTATGTTTCATATGTGGTTTATTAAACTTCAGCCACTAGAAGAGGGAAAGATGGGCTGGGACACTAAGCTGGTGGCTCAGGTACTGCAGAGCTGATGTTCGCAGCTCTGTTTAGTAATACACCATGGTTTGCATGAAGTCAAAGACAATTTTGGCAGGCTACCTTGGAAAACAAACAANCCCCATTAGGCTACGTGCCACCTCGCTGGAGGTGGTAGGCTTGAAACACATGGTCCAGGTAAGCAGCCAACAGCAGCCTGATATTGGGGGTGACCCACCTGGGATGTGGAGGTAGGGAGCAAACCCCATGAGTCCAGTCTGTATAAGGATGACACACAAACCTTACCCATCCATTTCCATCAGTGGGATACAGTTTTTTCTCATCCATCACCAACTCCACGAAGCCAAACATGGAGGTGTGTTTGGTATATGAGTGTTTTCATTCCCGAGGAAGTAGGGAATCCCCTCATCGCAGGCAGTCCTACATGAGTGGTGATGCCATAACCTCTGATGGTGGAAGGTGACTGCATAGTGGAAAGGTCACCCTGGCACAGACTCCCCATCCCTTGATGTTGCCACCGGAATAACTTCTTGCACAAAAACTTATTTTATACTGATGATCCCAAGCTCATAACCTGGATGGCCAAGGTCATTCCTGTGCAGGGTCAGTGCAGGAGCTGTGATTGTTGATTGGGATATTTACATGCTCTCCACAACTCTCTTAGATCCAGGAGGTGTAGGGTCTGATTTTACCTGTGCCTGGCTGAGATGTGGAGCTAAGTTAGAATTTTTTCCTTTGCATTTATTTCCTTCTTATGTAAGGACTTTTTTGTTCCTCCATCATTAGGGCTGCAGAGCAGATTCTGCAGGGGAGGGAGGGACAAGTGGCTGGAGAAAGAAGAGGGGGTTTGGAGGATTTTGGGAGAGAATGCAGCTGCTGTTTAGAGAGGCAGACCCAGAGCTGGAACAGTAGCCCTCTCTTTTGTGTAATGCATTGACTGTCCTGTTAACTCTAAGACATGTCCCAGTTCTGGTCACTGGTAGTTCAAAGCCTTGGGGTGTTAGTGCTGTGTCAAGATCAAGGTGAGCTTCATATGCTCACCACAGCTGCTACAGTAGAGATGAATCATCACCGGTCTCCAGAGCGGGAGACTTTTCCTTTCATAACTATAACCTGTTCATTCTGGGGATTCATGTCTGCTTGTCAATGGAGAGACAGCAGTTCAGAGAGGAACATCATTACTTAATAAAGGAGAGAAGGGGACTTTATAGTCAGATCTTCTTAAGGGACGGGCAGGAATTGGAAAGGCAGAATGCAGCAAGAAAGCAATGGGGTGGGATACAAATTTGGTCTAGGATTGACTTGTCAACCTAATTTTGCCATCCTACTTAATAGGACTTTGTCAAGGGTTGGGTAGCTGGGTAGCAGGAGCTCCTGCTGTAACACAGTGCTGCCACATTTCTCCCTTCTGGTCCTTCCCCACTTCCTTGTCCCGTTCAGGTATGTGTAGGCAGGATGGATGCTTTGATTTGGCGGGCAGACATTGCTAGATTTTGGAAACTTCATAGTGGACTTGGCAAGGAGAATTTTCTGCACACTCTATCCTCTGCAAAGCTGACCATAAACCATGACGTATCTGCAGCTCCTCCAAGCTTTCTTCTGAGCATGAGCGGAATCCCTGTAATTTTTGCATGTCCTGGAAAGAAGCAACGAAGCTGGTGAGGGGTCTGGGGGACAAATCTTATGAGGAATGACTGAGGGAACTGGGGCTGTTTAGCCTGGAGAAGAGGAGGCTGAGGGGAGACCTTATCACTCTCTACAACTACCCGAAAGGAGGGTGTAGAGAGATGGGGACTGACCTCTTCTCCCTAGTGACAAGTGATAGGATGAGAGGAAATGGGTTCAAGTTAAGCCAGGGGAGGTTTAGGTTGGTTATTAGGAGAAATTTTTTCACCGAAAGGGTTATCCAACACTGGAATAGGCTGCCCAGGGAGGTGGTGGATTTGCCATCCCTGGAGGCGTTTAAAAAAAGGGTCGACGTTGTACTTGGGGATATGGTTTAGAAGTGGTTTTGTCAGGTTAGGTTAATGGTTGGACTCGATGATCTTAAAGGTCCCTTCCAACCTTAACGATTCTATGATCCTAAGACAGTCAGAGTAGCAGGAAAGATCTGCCAATATCCAAGTAAAGCTAGTAAAATCTATTCTAAGAAATTCCAAGATTTTCTGCTTTTTTGTCTACTCCTTTTCTTTCAGCACTCTAAAAAGAATGTGCTATAACTGCATTGAAATATTTTAGCATTTTATATTTACCTCTTCTTTTAAAGAAGGTTTGTAATATGTCTCTATTCCTTTTTATAGTGTAATTTCTTTTCTAAGCTGCTGCATGTGTGCTTGTCTGTATGTAAGTTCATAAGCTCTTGAAACAAAAAGGGACCACTACAGTTCTGTTATCACAAATATCTACCCTTCACAAATGGACCAGATAGATATTCCAAGCTTGCTTTAAACAGGGCTTTTACACCACAGGTCTTTAAGTTTCCAAGTCAGGGTGTTTCTTCCCTGTTCTGTGAGATGCCAGCTGACTATTGTTGCTGAAGAGTTGCCTCATTTGCAAAAATAAAGTTGTTTCATTCCAGCTTTTGTTTAGTTTACTCTGTTAAACAATTCCTGATCTGCTATCTTTCCCATCTAAAAAACCCCAAACAAACAACCCAACTCATAGCTATAGCTGCTATTTAACATATTTTGCTGTATTTGAACCTGTTAGTCTCAGTAAGGTTAATGAAAGTACTGGGTTTGCCCAAGTTGGGGACAATGTTCTCTTAATTTGATATCCCTTTGTGCTTATCTTTTGTTTGGCTTTTTGGCTCCCCCCCTCCCCCCAAAGAGGAACACAAATGCTGTGGCTTTGACTTGTCTGGTGATGAGTATCATGAAACCCGAGAATAATGACGGACCGTCCTCCCTAAAGCTGTATTTGACAGCTATCAGATGTAGAATTAATGCAAACAAAACATCAGTCCACAGTGGGCAAAACAGAATAATAACGTTTGCTTGGAATACAAGCAAGATAATTGCTGTGTCTGTTTGTAAAAGGTCTCTTCTGGCTTAGTAGTTAGGGTGAAGTTGCATTATCTGTTTTCATAAGGTAGCTTGCTTGCCTGAGCCTGCAGTTATGACACCCCATTGTAGGCATGCTGAGATGAGCTGAGTTGTTTTTCTTTTTCAACGGCATTTAAACGGATTTCAACAAGGCTGTCACACAGATGGGGTGAGAACTGCTTCCCAGACCAAGGAGGGGCTGCTGGTCTGCAATGGTACCAAAATGCGTTGCTGTGCCTGTAAAGCACACACATTCAGGTGTCTGCTAGGAGGTGGAAGAGACCTAGATCAAGTGTTGGGTTCTTCAGAAAGACCTGCAGAGAGCTAAGTGCCCTGAAAATATTGTTGAAAAATGGCTTCCTTGGTGATAGGAAATATCAGACACTATTTTGGCTTGATATCTTTAGCTTGGAGCGCTCTGGAAATACTGCATCACAACAATCTAGGCTCTTCAGTGTCTCTAAAAGCTCTGAATCTTAAAAGACTTTAGGCACTGAAAGACTTGGACTGTGGTTATTCTGCATGACTAGGAGCTAATTGACACCTGCAGGCTTGCAAGGGGTTTTGCAGCTCAGCACGGAGATGATGAAGAGCACCTAGGGAACTGGCGAGTGATGAGGCAGGGTGAGCTACCTTGGGCCAGTTTTGGGGACTTGGGTACCAAACTCCTTTTTTATGGTCTATGTCTAGAGTGGTACAAGTCCCTGGGAGTCTACTATTATGGCCACTGTTATCTTTTTAAAGTAACTTTTTACACATTCTTCTCACAGAACTAGAATCTCAGTACAAGGGAAGAGTTGTGCTTAATTTTTTCTCATAGCTCAATAAATTTGATGGAGACAGTTCCTTATCTTTTGGACACTCTCTGACCCAACAGCTCCTAGTCTTTGGAAAGAGCTGACAGAGTGGACAGCACCAGATTAAATACTCCCTGCTGCAACTCACATTCAAGTCCGACTTCTCATGCTTGACCAACCTGATACACTTCTATGATGAAATGGTTGGCCTGGTAGATGAGCGGAGAGCTGTGGATATTGTCTGCCTGGACTTCAGGAAGGTCTTTGACACTGTCTCCCATAAGATCCTCATAGACAAGCTGTTGAGGTACGGAGTGGATGAGCAGCCCAATGAGGTGGATTGAAACCTGGCTGAATGGTTGAGCGCAGAGGGTGGAGATCACTGGCACAAAGTCTACTTGAAAGCTAGTAACTTAAGGTGTACCCCAGAGGTCAATACTGGATCCAGTTCTTTTTAACATCGTCGTTAATGATCTGGATGATGGGGCTGACCGTACCCTCAGCAAGTTTGTGGATGACACAAAACTGGGAGGAGTGGCTGATATGTCAAAAGGTTTTGCTGCCATCCAGAGGGACCTTGCCAAGCTGGAGAAATGGGCTGATGGGAACCTCAGGCAATTCAACAAGGGAAAGTACAAAGTCATGCACCGGGGTAAGAACAACCCCATGCACCAATATATGCTGGGGACCATCCAGCCGGAAAGCAGCTCTGCTGAAAAGGACCTGGGGGTCCTGGTGGACACCAGGTTGAACATAAGCCAGCAATGTGGCCTTGCAGCAAAGAAGGCTAACGGTATCCTGGGATGTATTAGATGATGTATTGCCTGCAGGTCAAGGGAGGTGATCATCCCCTCCACTCAACCCTGTTGAGGCCACACTTGGAGTGCTGTGTCCAGTTCTGGGTACAAGAGAAACATGGACATACTGGATAGAGTCCAGCAAAGGGCCACAAAGCTGATGAATGGACTGGAGCATCTCACCTTTGAGGAAAAGCTGAGAGAGCTGGGACTGTTCAGCCTGGAGAAGAGAAGGCTCAGAGGGGATCTTATTAATGTGTATAAATACCTGAAGGGAGGGAGCAAAGAACGTGGAGCCAGGCTCTTTTCAGTGGTGCCCAGTGGCAGGACCAGAGGCAATGGGCACAAACTGGCACATAGGAGATTCCCTCTGAACATCAGGAAACACTTTTTTACTGTGAAGGTGATGGAGCACTGGCACAAGTTGCTGAGGGAGGTGGTGGAGTCTCCATCCTTGGAGATATTAAAAATCCAGCTGATCACAGTCCTGGGCAACTGGCTCTAGGTAGTCCTGCTTGAGCAGGGATATAGGACTAGATGACCTCCAGAGGCCCCTTCCAACCTCCACCATTTTGTGATTCTGTGAATTTGTGAGTCTGTGATCTCTTTCTGAGGCTCTGGTAATGCAAAGGCAAGGAGAAAAGCAGATCAAAAGTAAGAACAGAGTTGAGGTAAACCAGCTACAAGCGTGTTTACTCTCCTGTGGGAATAACACAGATTAAAGGAACTTGGGGATGTGGTTGGCTGGCAAGCAGAGGAATTAGATACTTGTCATAAACATGTGAAGCAGGGCCAGTTGACTAACTGTGATAATGTTTAAAATAAAAACACCTTGCTAATTGCACAGTTGAAGTATTGGACTTCTCCTGGGTACCTGCATGTCTTAGCTTGCTGCTGGCACCTGGGGCAAGATCTTCAAAGAATTCAAGAGCTGAGATGTCACATCTTGCAAAGGCTGTTTGCTGGCATCCAGCCACTGCACAGAATAGTCAGCCCTGTCTTAGGCAACCCAATTACCCCCACGGTGATAAGGCAGAAGCAGGTGGGCCAAGCTGCTCCTTCTCACTGTTTTCATGAATTTGCTCCTGCTTTTTTTTTTTGTTTTTATCACCCTCATCATTTTTGTTGGTGTTAGCATGTCCCAGCACTTTTAGCCCATATTTACTGCATGTTTTAGGGTGAAGATCCAAAAATTAAGTAAAATTACCCTTAAACTCTCTTGTGGACTACTTAAGACCTATCTACACAAAAAAAACAACCTACCAAACCCCTGATAACAAAGCAAGAGCAGAAGGACCAGCTTTGTGTCCCAAAATTTCAGTAACTTGGTGTTGATAGGATTTTCCTGTGTCATGGGGTCTTCTGTGTGTGTGGCTCTGTCTTGCTTGAGTTGTTACAAGGGGTCTGAGCCCATATCTGAGGCTGTGCTTTGACCACCAGACTACTATATTTCTCATTCTCACTGGTACAAACACCTTTTACTATTCCATTCCTGTTCTTGGTATGAGTATTTTGGAAAGATACCCTCCCCAGAGGTACCTGACGGGGCATGGACAGAATCTGGTGGTCCACACTGAGGCCAACCTCGTGTTTTTCCTCCTTGCAGCGCAAACCTTGCAATGTTACACTTGCCAAGAACCTACCGCTGTTGATAAGTGCCTGACGATCCAGAACTGCACGAAGAATGAAACCATGTGCAAGACAACCATGTATTCCCTGGAGGACGGTAAGGGCAATTACTTCTTTATCCATACTTTTAACATGACTCAGTGTTTCTGCAGTGAAGAGTGATGGTGTGGGGAGCAGTACTTTTTCTCACTTAAATATATAAGCCTGGAAGAGAGCTCCCACGGGGCAGAAAGCAGTCTCTTACTGCTGCGGAGAGCAGTCTTCATGTTCAAGCTCACAGTTAATGCTCAGCGTTGAACATGGTTAGAAAAAAACATGTTGTCTTGAGCTTGAGGCATGGAGCTAAAGAGTTCTGGGTCTCCAGACCGTTTGCATGACTTGCGCAATGGGTGTGTGTTAAACAGTGCTCTCTCGACCTGAGAACTGGTTATGAAAGATGGGTGGAGTAGAGAGGCCAGTAGAGATGAGGCAAGCTCAGTAAGGTGGGAATACCAACTTTTGGTCATTTGGATGCAAAATAGGAGTGCCCTTGAGTGTTCTGGAGCGCTCAGGAAGATGTTGTCAGTTGGACTGGTGACCCTACAGCTCATAAGCTGTCCAAATAAAGAAACACTCTGCAAAGATGAAGGCTCTCTCTTTTGCATGGTCCTGCTGACAAGGCTCTGGCTGCACATGGGACAGGCAGGAGATAGTGAGCAGAGTCAAAGCAGAGGCAGAAAAAGTGCCTAATTGACCTTCTGCAGCCTAAAACTGATCCAGACAGTACACAGAGGATACAAGGTGCTGTTCAGCTTGCGGCCACTCAGTGGGAACTCTTTCCCATATTGCTAGTAGGAAGCAGACGAATTATGTTTGAACTGGAACTAAGATTTCAATGGTGAAGGCAGCTAATGTTTCACTTGGGACAAGGAGAGTTCTCCTCCATTCCTCTCGTTCCTAACTGTTCCTTCTTTCTTTCTTTGTTGTAGTTTATCCCTTTGTGGGAGTCTCGACGGTCACCAAGATGTGCTCTTCCATCTGCATCCCATCTGATGTGGATGGGATTGGCATGACGCGCCCTGTCTCCTGCTGTTACTCTGACCTGTGCAACACTGACGGCGCAGCTAGTTTGAGGATCAGCTTTTTGGCAGTTGGGATGCTAGCAAGTTCCCTTTGTGCCCTCTTCTGGACTAGACTGTGAGGAATTAGTGGGGAGGTCTTTCATGCTGAAGAACCCAATGAAGAAGACAATAAACCCCTGCCAGCCCAGCTTTCTGTTTGGATGCCTTATGGACAACCCTCAACAGCTCCCAGAAACTGCTTTTTTAGTGTCCGCCCTTTTCCCACAACCCAAAGAAAAGCAAAACTCTGGAAGTCCCAACACAAATTTTTGAATTGACTCTTCAACAACTCCCACAAAACTAACTATGGAGTTTCTTTGCTGTGCTGGTCTGGTTGGTGGGTTTTGAACTAAAAAATTCTGCTGTATGAAGTATATTTAAAGCAAAAAACCTTCCGCTAACAGCTTTCCATACCTCCTTAGAGCATTTTTTCCCCAGATGTTAACCAGCAGAATAGCTGAATTGGTCAGTCTTCTCAGATGAAATTCAATTATGTGGCAGGTCCTCTCCACCCTACAGTTTTGTGCTGGCTCTTTGTTCTGTCCAGGCTCTGTGTTCTTCTTTGTACACAAGAAATTAAGGAGACACTTATGTAGCCAAAATATGAAGCAGGAGACTAAAATTCCCATGCCAGTGATCTGATCTAAGGAGGCTAAAATCTCTTGTTTTCTGTACCTTTTTGAGCAGAATAAAAGAATGTTGTGTTAAAACTGCAGTGTTCACTGAAGTTATTTATAGTGCACCTGTCCTCTGATAAAAATTTTATTTTATTTTATTTTATTTTATTTTATTTTATTTTATTTTATTTTATTTTATTTTATTTTATTTTATTTTATTTTATTTTATTTTATTTTATTTTATTTTATTTATTTCCAAACTCCAGTTCCACCTTTCAGTATTTTTTATACAGTGAGATGAGTTAGGTTTTGTGGTCAGTCTTGCAGCACATGTGTAAAACGTTTTCCCATTACCCCTCACTGGCAGTGGCCTTCCATCAACACTTCTTCTATCAACTCCACTGGTATGAAACTATCTTTACTGGGAATATTGGGTGATTTGTGTAACAGTTCTGGCCTGAATTTGCAGTTCTGTGGAATGACTTTCCCCCTTGCTTCAATCTTCCAGAGCATCATCTGGAACTCCTTGTGTGTTGGTAAGGGCTCCAACATTTTGGTGTTATCCATCCTGATCTGGTTCTTCATTTTCCTATAATCTCCTTTACAAGATTCAATAAAAGCTCCTTCTCCAGTTATCACTTTGTTTGTGATGTTTGGAATAATCAATAAAGATGTGATTTAAAGTCTTCCATGTAGCACATACGTTACAGCAGGTTTCCAAGAGAGGTGGTAAAATTTCCATCCTTGGAACATGACTCAGCTGGATGAAGTCTTGAGGAACCTGGGCTGACCTCACCGTTGAGAGCTTTGACTGGGATCTCGGATTAGAAACCTCCTGAAATCCCCCTTCCAACCTGAGTTTCCTGTAATCCTGTGATGCACCCACTAAGATCACCAAAGCACAACCACCATTATTTCCAGGAGTTTTGCAAAGTCTGGCAGATGATTCAGCAATGATTTTCACCTGTCTTGCATTGCTTCCCATTGCCAAAATGCGATCAAATTTGGAACAAACTGCAATTCTGGATTCACACACAGCTCCCAGGTTGCTCAAATATAATTCCTTTGCTGGAACAACATTGTGCAAGTGGTCAGGATGCTTCACTGGCATAGAGGTGGCTGGAGGAACCACGTCCCTGCCTATGGAAGGATTCTGGAAATGAACTACAGGCTTGCATTAGATGGCAGTGTGTACTTTGCGATGTCCTCTACCTGTGAGCAACATCCAGAGCTCAGTCCCCAGAGGTGTTTTCGGCTTTCTGCTGAACAAGGGTGGTACAGGGAGGTTCTCCTTTTTTATTTGCCATTTCTGGCAGTCAGCAGTCTTGGGTTTTGCTGGCCCCAGGGCTGCATCAGGACCACTGTGTATGGTAACTGAAAGTGAAACACCAACAATATGTCTTATTGCATGTTGATTTTATTCACACCCCCAGCCTTCACAGCACCCTTTTAGGCTTAATGCCACCATTTCATTAAAGGTAGTCTGTTTCTCTTTCAAACCCTCTGCTTCACAGTTTCATCCAGACCTCTTGTTCTCATAGATGAGCAGTAGTGAGATTTCTCCCTGTCTACTTTTTCTACATCATTTACGTCATATAACCCTATGTCCACCCTGGTAGCTCTTTTCCAAGCCAAGTATCCCTTGTCTAAATCCACAGAATCATACAATCATAGAATTGTGTAGGCTGAAATAGACCTTTAAGATCATTGAGTCCAATTGTTAACCCAGCACTGCCCAATTACCACTAAACCATGTCCCTCAGCACCATATCTATGCGTCTTTTAAATACCTCCAGGGATGGCGATTCACAACCCTTTCAGTGAAGAAATTTTTTCTTAATACCCAATCTAAACCTCCCCTGGCACAACTTGAGGCCATTACCTCTTGTCCTATCGCTTGTTCCTTAGGAGAAGAGGCCTGCACCCACGTTGCTACAACCTCCTGTCAGGTAGTTGTAGAGAGCAATAACGTCTCCCCTCAGCCTTCTTTTCACCAGACTAAACAGCTCCAGTTCCCTTAGCTGCTCTTCATAAGACTTGTTCTCCAGGCCCCTCACCAGCTTTGTTGCCCTTCTCTGAACATGCTCCAGCACCTCAATGAACCTGTGAATATACAAACACATGTGTAGTCCAGGTACTGAGTGCAATAGAGAGGACTGTTAAAAATCCTGAATAAACCCCATGGGGAAAGAAGAGTGTTAAATATTCTCACCAGTTCCAGGACATGCACAAGTGCCAAGATGTGAAGTGGGTACTTCACGTTCTTGCTGTGTTATTGAATGATAGAGCCATAGAATGGTTTAGGTTGGAAGGGACGTTGAAGATCATTCAGTTCCAACCCCCCTGCCGTGGGCAGAGCACCTCCCACCAGACCAGGTTGCTCAAAGCCCCATCCAGCCTGGCCTTGAACGCCTCCAGGGATGGGGCAGCCACAGCTTCTCTGGGCAACCTGGGCCAGTGTCTCACCACCCTCAGAGTGAAAAACTTCTTCCTAATATCTATTCTAAATCTCCCTTTTTCCAGTTTGAAGCCATTCCCCCTCATCCTATCACTACATGCCCTTGTAAAAAGTCCCTCCCCAGCTCTCCTGTAGGCCCTTTAGGTACTAGAAGGCTGCAATAAGGTCTCCCCGGAGTCTTCTCTTCTCCAGGCAGAACACCCCAACTGTCCCCGCCTGTCCTCACAGGAGAGGTACTCCAGCCCTCTGATCATCTTCGTGGCCTTATCACTAAGACCTGACACAAGTGATTTGTCACACACTGGTAAAACACAATGGTGACAGGCCACTTTGTGGCCACTGGGTTCTGTCACGGCCACCTCTCTGCTTTTCATTACATCACTGAATGATGTTTGTTACATCCAGAAGCCCAGGGCACTTTACCATAGGTGGTAACTTTCTTCTACAATCTGAAGAAATAGAATTTTCACTGAAAGCAAAGCTGAAGCTCAGATATGTGGATAAGCGTTTCCTCATGTCTGTCCATAGGCATTTGTGACAAGCCCTATTATATTTCCTTTCTCCAAACAAAGCCAAAGACAGCCCTATTTATTTTGCATCATTGTAAATTAAGGTTTCATTAAGACACGGCCAAAATGCCTGGCTACTCACTCACTTGTTTGGGATAGAAAAAATATCGGACATTTCCTATTCACTGCCCAGAAGCATATGTATGTCTGCACTTCTGAACACATAACCGATATTAATTATGTACTTGCAAAACTCAGAAAGAAATACAACTTTCACAGGTTTTTCACTGCATAGCACTGCTCTTTCTCTGATGTGGGTTACTGGGCTCAGACTACCCTGTCCTTACCCTGTGCTGGTTGATAAGCAGTGCAGTCATGGGCCAGAACATCACAAAATTATCATGTCAAAGTGCATTTAAAAACAAATACATCAGCAGCCAGAT
The DNA here is from genome assembly GCA_013398815.1 of Ibidorhyncha struthersii. Lineage (NCBI taxonomy): Eukaryota > Metazoa > Chordata > Aves > Charadriiformes > Charadriidae > Ibidorhyncha > Ibidorhyncha struthersii. Next base: position 922,784 of record VZSZ01001128.1, on the reverse strand, counting down.
TATTGTGTTATATCGTCATCTTAGAGAACAACACTAAAAATACCACTGCAGTCATAGACACTGAGGGCGTAAGTCATGGGCAGAGGCAGTGAAAATGCTTGAAACCAAGCCACCTTGGGAAGGTGAGTGGAGCATATCTGGCTGGTGGACCTAACGTCATGTCACCAGAAAGGTGCACAGAAGAAAAACCATTGACTCCCCATTGCAAGAGATGACATGATACCTCTGTAACCCAGTAAACACAATACTGGCATTGCTCGTAATAGGCCACAATCTTTTTATTGAGTTTGCAGGTGCTCAGGGCTGAGGCTTGTTGGGCTTGCTCTGTCTGAACTTGTCTTGACCTGCCTTCAGCTTTGTTTTTACTTTGCTCAGCTGTAACAGCAGTTTTCCTAATTGGCCAGGTGGCTATGCCTAATCTCCTTCGCTTTTGTTTATCTTTGTTGGTGCAACTGTAAGTTTACATAGATAGCCATAACAAGGAGTTGTTGGATGTAGAATGAGCTATTTACAACTCCCATGTAAAGAAATACAGACCTGCTACGGCAGCAGAGGCCTCAAGAGATGGAGGTGCAGAACGTGGCACAGAGGACTGCTGGCATGAGGTGGTATGAGGCAGGGCACTGGCTTGGCATTAGAGATCCCTCAGCAATAAACAGCTCCCCAACAGTCAAAGAAATGCAGACCTAGAGGTGGACAAAGTCATCTTTAGGCATAGCAAAGAAAACTAAGAGGAAATATCAAACCAATTTAAAATGCACCATACATGATAAAATCCGATGTGAGGTGGACCTTCTGACCAAGGAGAAAAAGAGCATGGTATGAAAATATTTTAGCAAACATAATCAAAATGACTCCCAGTAGATCCTTGGCTGAGGAAGAAGAATCCATTTCCACCACCATACCCCTCCCAATGGAGGACTCAGAATGCAGATGACTCACTGTACCTCCCTATAAGGTGGGAGGCATCAATGTTAGTGGAAGAGTGAGCATAACACAAGGAAAATGGGCAGAAACTAGTAAGTATATGTATAATAATTTTAACTGTATTGTTATTGAAACTTTTTCTGTAATAATAATTATTTCCTTTTTCTTTTTATGTCTGTAATAATTTGATCTTCACTATTCATAATTCTTTGATTAAACTGTTAAGATTTCATACATAGCAATAATAAATTCTTGGCTTTACATATGTGTTTCCTTTTTGTCCATAACAAGATTTTTGAGCGTTAACAAAAATATGGAGATTCCCAGCTGGTTATGGAGAGATGGCTCGGTATACAGATGCTTAAGTAGGCCTTATTTCAAGGGCTGCTTATTTGGCTGTGGTGCACATCAATATCTCCACAGGAGACAGTCAGTCTAGCTCTTGGCACTGAAGGCGTCTTCATGGTATCTGAGAAACTCACAGTCAAGGGACATGTTATTCTGGGGAAATGACGAGGTATTGTGGGTAGACATCTGAAGAACTCCTGCAGAGAGACACCAAAATGCTTTGGATTATTGAGGTGAGTGTTTTTGATGGGACATAACACCACAAGGCTGAGAAGGTTATGTCACCTCTCTGCTCTGGACTGGTGGAGCTTCTCATGGCAGGACGTGGGGGAGAGAAGCAATGAGCAGCACTTTTCTCCTTCTTTCTTTTGTGCCATGCCACTGCTTGAAAATGCTCGTACTACTATTTCAAGGATGAGCAGTGCAAATACTTCCATGAGGAGAGCAAATCTGGTAACACAGGATGCTTCACTCCAGCAAATAATGACGTAACAAGGTGCTATAAGCTGACAGCAGACAAATTCGGACTAGAAACAAGGTGCACATTTTTAACCTCAGAGGTCATTCACAAGGAACAGTTTACTAAGTGCTTGGAGGGAGTTTCTTTAAGGGGAAATATTTTTGGTAGAGAGTGGGGTAACTGAGAATGGGACAGGATTACAGTGTAGACATCTACACTTGAGCCATTCCTCGTGGCTCCCTTGAGAATCAGTGGAAAGACAGAGAGGCACAATTAATTTGACCTGTTTTTAACATCTACTCTAGTATGGAGTAGACTGGGAATGGCCATTACTTAGGAGCTTGCATGAATAGTTCTGGTGGAGCCTTCCACATTAGAAATGTCCGAGGTTTGGTGAGATGGGCCCTATCTTCAGTGTCTTTTCATGTTTGTACCAAGCCTGGCAATCACAAGCCAGAGCAAGGAGCATACACTGGGAAACAAAGTAAACCGTGACTGTGCAGTAGTGGGGCTTTCTCCAGCTATGCCAAAGCCACAGAGGCAGGCATGTGGCAAATTGGGCTAAGCACAAAAGGTGACACCTGGGAGAAAATCAGAAAGTCCCAACACCTTGACTGTGCTGTGATTTCATTAGAGGTAAGCAGTGAGAATTCATACAGCTGCGTGCTTCAGCCCTCCCTTTTATGATGCACTTGAACCAAGGAGATTTTTTGAGTTCCCCACCAACTAAAAAGCATTAGACACAACCAATTGCAGCCCCTTCTCAGTTCTCATGCTCCGTGACTTTAACTTGTGCGTCTGCGTAGCTGTCATGGCTTTGACAAGCCACATGTGGAGGAGGCTAATCTTCCCCTCCCTTCATTGGCCATGGATGCTTCACCTCTTTGATCTCTGACCAGTTTGTCAGCATGTTTCCCGCATTGCAGCTACGACGGCAGGGATCACAGCTCCTGGATGAGATCTAGTCTGAAAAGCATAAAATCTGTGTGGGTGAGGCACTGTGCTTTGTAGTTGCACCCCCGGACCAAACCAGAGCTCTCAAACCACAGGGCAATGCTGTCTGGTGAAACATAAACCTGAACCTCTCTTGCAAGGACCAGGTAGCGTGACGTGCAAAATTAGTATATAGCTCCATTCCGACTGACCTGGTGTAAAAGCTGCTTTCACCCAGGCTGCTTCTAGAAATGACGTCTCTGCATATTTATTCCCCCCTGCAACAGTCACAGGTGGTCTTTTTTTGTTTTTTGGGTTTTTTTTTGTTTTTTTTTTTTTTTCTAAAACTTAATTCCTTCCACATCTGGTTCACCTCCAGGTCCATCTATTTTTTCTGGTCCTCCTCACTCCTGGGGGCATTCGAGGCTTATGCTCTCCCTGAAGGTTTGCCTGCATTTGTTTAGGAGGGAGTCTTTTGCTCACTTACGGCCTTTGCTCCTAAGTTCTCCCAATGCCCTGGGTCTGTTGCCTCTTATCCTATCACCATGCATCTTAAAGAAGAGGCTGGCTCACTCTTCTCTGTACCTTCCTGTTGGGTAGTTGTAGACAGCAATAAGATCTTCCCTTCACCTTCTCTTCTCCAGGATGAAGAAAAGCAGTCCCTCCGCCTCTCCTCATACCTCCTGGGCTCCAGCCCCCTAAAAACATCTGCGGGAGTTGCTCTGGTTTCTCAAGGTCTTTCTAGTACTGGTGTCCCAAAATAGAAGTATTTATTATGATTTTCTTAGTATCTCAGCGCCTCAACCAGAAAACTAAATGACATTTCTCCTTCTTATTTGCTTTTCTCTCCTTTACTAGGACAGTACATGGGCAAGAACCGTGTTGTCCCATTAGAGCACTATCCCTGCCGTGTAGCAGTGCCAACTTTGTGCTACACGTGACCATGGGATTAGCAGCATTTCTAGAGTTGCCATGAAACCTGGTGGCAACTACACGACCCAAGTGGGCTGAGAGTGCAGTCAACCTGCTTTTTCATAGAATCATAGAATGGTTTGAGTTGGACCTTAAAGACCATCTAGTTCTAACCCCCCTGCCATGGGCAGGGACACCTCCCACCAGACCAGGCTGTTCAAAGCCCCATCCTGCCTGGCCTTGAACACCTCCAGGGATGGGGCAGCCACAGCTTCTCTGGGCAACCTGGGCTAGTGTCTCACCATCCTCACAGTATTTCTTCCTAATATCTATTCTAAATCTCCTCTCTTTCAGTGTAAAACTGTTCCCCCTTGTCCCATGGCTCCCCTCCCTGATCAAGAGTCCCTCCCCAGCTTTTCTAGATCCTCTTTAGGGACTGGAAGGGGCTCTGAGGTCTCCCTGGAGTCTTCTCTTCTCCAGGTTGAACACCCCCAACTCTTCCAGCCTGTCCTCCCAGCAAAGGGGCTCCAGCCCTCGCAGCATCTCGGTGGCCTCCTCTGGCCCCACTCCACCAGGTCCGTGTCTCTCCTGTGCTGAGGCCCCCGAGCTGGAGGCAGCACTGCAGGGGGGTCTCCCCAGAGCGCAGTAGAGGGGCCCAATCCCCCCCCTCGCCCTGCTGGCCACGCTGCTGGGGATGCAGCCCAGGATGCCGGGGGCTCACTGGGCTGCCGGTGCACGTTGCCAGCGCATTTTGAGCTTCTCATCAACCAACACCCCAAGTCCTTCTCCTCAGGGCTGCTCTCCATCCATTCTCCGCCCTGCCTTTATCTGTGCGTGGGATCTGCCAGCCTGTATTTGTGCTTTTTATCTGCCAAAGCACTTGGTGCCTGAACTGGGACAGAAACATTGTCAGGACAGGAATGTAATATCAGGTACCTTGCAGTGATGAGATATCACCAGGCAAAATAAGACAAGAGCAGCCTGGCTGCTTGCACACTGTTGCTTCACAAGCCCATACATATCTTCCTGCACAATAGCTTGAAGCTTGAAATGAGTAGGAAAAAGCCTTTAATGTAATTTTCGGTTAGATTGGGGTTTCATTGCATGCCCCAAAACATTCTGAACTTCCCAATATTTTGGGTAGTATTTTCCCTAATAATTCCTAGAATTATGGTTGGACTTTAATTGATATTTTTTAAGAGAAGTGTGGAATTTTTCCAACCTTGCTCAACCTAGTGAAAAATCAAAATGACTTAATTTTATTTAGAAAAGTTTTGAGACTGAAAAAAACTGGGATTTTTTTTTGATTCTGGAAACAACAAAGAACAGGTAAGTGTACTTCATATCCGAGCTCTGTGTAAACATTTCATGGAGTTTCTTTGCCAACCCCTTGCAACACTGGCAAGAGTGGAAAGCAGTCTGTTTATTTTTAAAATGAAAAAAAATCCTGTGTAAAACATCCCAGCAAGTGTTTAGAAATGTTGGGAGAAGGCAATGGTTCATGTTACAGGTGAAAGGCAAGGAGAACTTCACGGAGAAATAGATAACTTGATGTGTCCAAAAGCTGTCTGAGGAAATCAGGCAGAACTTTTGATGGACTGGCTTTGCACAGGACATCCATCCCACCCCTTCCCAACGTTTGCATGGGGCTGGATGCATTGCTACCTAATATTTTGTTAATGTGAATGTCTCCCAAAGTGACCTACATTCTCTTCCTAGCTCAGCTAAGTGATGAATTTTTGTAGATCAATCCGTCTTTAGATTGTTGCTTCAGCTACAAGCCTGAGAGCCCTTCCCTTGGGCCTTGGAGCCATCTAAGACAGGTTTCCCCAGGGACCAGTAGGTATCAGCCAGGACTTTCCATGAACACAACATCACTGCATGCAGAACTAAGCTACCTACAACATATTCTCTGAATATATTGTGTTTTCTCCCTTTCCCCAGTGGCACAGCAAAGGGAGTGCACTGGCTGGGCAGGTGAACTCGCTGCTTGGAAACCCTCCAGGTAAAATCCAGCTTCGTGACTGCATGATATAACACAGGCAAGGAAACTGGGAGACAGCAAACACCCCTGCCAGAATGCTCCAGGTTTCAGACCTGGCATGGCTGCCTCTGAAAGGCATGAGAAGGACAGACCTGTGTCATGCTTCCAATCCTCACAGAGTAGTATGAATCGATTGTGTTTGCTAATTCATCCTTAGAGGAAGCATTTCAGGAGGCCAAGGCATTTGTGACCTCCTGCTGAGACTGCAGAGACGTTCAGTAATATCTGTAGGAGGAGGCACGGAGGTTTCCTTTTACATCCCTGCACAAACATGCAGTTTGCTGCTGCTGACAACGTAAGCCGCACTCTTTCCCCTCTGGAACAGCATCACGCTAATTCCCTGCTGTCCACAGAGTTGCACAGCAGGACCTCAGCTCATTTACTGCTTGTTTATTATTCATGGCTGTTCTCATTTGCTGCGTTTCTCCGTCCACCTTTCTGACCAAGCCTGGAGGGACTCACCTTCAATAATGCAGTGCTACGTTACCCTGCTGGAAAAAAAATCTGGATAGTTGTACCCAGAGTGAGTGTCACAGTTCGCGGGCAGAGTTGCTTGTGTGCATAGGCAGAGGAGCAGTTATGTACACTTGTAAAATCCAGGAAGCTCCTTTGAAAACGTATTTTAAAAACAAATTTGGATGACTTATTTCAATCAGAGAAGAATACCCATGGTTATAGAACAAGAAGATTATCTTTCACTTAATTACTATGTAAATATGACTCATGCCCTTAAGGGTTAGGCTGTGCCATTAGTCAATGGTTATGCACATGGAAATCTCTGCTCCCTATGGCAACTTCACCTTGCCCTTTGCAAACAAACTGTGAAGGACTTTGGTAGAGCACAGACTGCTCCTGTAGTGCTCTGAAGAAGGAGAATCGAGACTGTTGCTGACATTTGAAAAGATGGATAGTTGTACCCAGAGTGAGTGTCACAGTTTGCGGACAGAGTTCCTTGTGTGCATAGGCAGAGGAGCAGTTATGTACACTTGTAAAATCCAGGAAGCTCCTTTGAAAATGTATTGAATCTTACTGCTGTAAGTGGCAGCAACTGGTGTATGGTCAAAGGTGTTTTGAGGCTAAAGCAGAAAACACGGAGTTGCCCTCCGGTATGCATCCAGATCTGGAATTATAATACAGATGAGGTCGGAAGGGAGCTCTGGGGTCTGTAGTCCAACTCCCTGGGCAAAGCAGGGCTGGTTTGGGGTCCAGTCCAGCTGATCTTGTCGCTAGCTGCTGTTATTTCACACATGAGCGGACCCGGCATGAGCACAGATCTGTCCTCCCCTTCCCCAGACATAAGGCAGCAGCATGAGAAGTAGTATTGCTTTGCACAAACAGCTGGGAAACATACAGATTGAAGTCCTGATCCAAAGCCCACAGTTAATTATATAGGTTAAGAGACCTTCCCCAGGCTACAGCAGGATGAGGGTGGGATGGGAACTGAGACATCCTTCATAGTTGCCCTGAACCATCAGCTCTCCCTTATTCATGGTGGCCAATATTTCTTGCAAGCAGAACCGTTTCTGTTTGTTGGGACAGTTTGAGGAAGAGAAGGCTGAGGGGAGACCTCATCACTCTCTACAACTATTTGAAAGGACACTGTAGAGAGGTTGGTGCTGGTCTCTTCTCACAGGTAATTAACGACAGAACAAGAGGGAATGTCTTCAAGCTCCAACAGGGTAGGTTTAGACTGAACATTAGGAAAGAATTTTTCACAGAAAGGGTGGTTGGGCATTGGAATAGACTGCCCAGGGAGGTGGTTGAGTCACCATCCCTGGATGTGTTTAAGAGACATTTAGATGTGGTGTTGGCAGATATGGTGTAGGGGAGAACTTTGTAGAGTAGGGTAGATGGTTGGACTCGATGATCCCAAGGGTCTCTTCCAACCTAGACAATTCTATGATTCTATGATTCTATGTTTGCAACCTGCTTCTGATTTTCTTTGGCATAATTAGTCATTTAAAAGTGTTCACAAGCCACACAGAACCTTTGTGTTTTATTTTTGCAAAGGGCTTCAGTTCAGTGTCACATAGAAGGATATGCAGGCTTATGACATGGCTTCCCTGATTAGAAAATAGGAAGAATATTTTTCACCCAGCTTTGATTCTGAAGTCCTTGTGTCTAAATTCAGACTCTGAGCTCCTCAGAGGGAAAGCTGCTATAGAGCTTCAAAGCCTTGTTTCTACGGTTTGTTAGCTTGGCAGTGAATCCTCACAAGTGCTCCTGTTTGATTTATACCCAGGGAGTAAAGGACACTTTCCAGATGCAAAGGTACTAGTTTTCCTGAGAGAAGGATCTCACAGAAACCCCGAAGCTTGGTTGGAAATGTTGCAGTCTTCATCTCCCAAAATCAAGGTCTGGATGCCCAGCGCATCCTTGTCCTAGTTATCAGACTGAATTAGAATATGCAGCTATTTATAATGGAAACCTACATCTCAGTGCCAAAAATAGAGTGGAATAAAACCTCGTGAGGAATTAAAAAAACATTAGAAATAACAGCGCTGCATTTTGAGAGCTCAGGTATGCCATGGACCTTGTTTGCTTTAAAAGCAGTTTATTTTGGTGGTGACTGACTCCACTGCATCATTCCAGACCTATACTTGTGGCAGGATTTGGCCCAGGACTAGGGCAGATATTGAGTTTCAAGTAAAGAAGCGATGAGGAACAGGAAAAATTTGGCCCTATGCCTCCTTCTGTAATCGGGAAAAAGATGATCCGACTGTGTGCTGGACCTGCCTGGGTGACAGAGAGGGTTAGTGCGGCCCATGCAGCAACCTGCTGCCACCCATCACTGTGGCATAGTTGGTCCCTTGGCACTGAGTGCACCCAAGTCATGGCACAACCATTTCCCGGGGCTCTTTCTTCCTAAGTGCTGGGGTTGGAAGGAGGTGACTATGACACTCCTTCCCCCCAAAAAAGCAATGCGTGAGGATCTTGGAGACAATCAGCTGCAGACTTCTGGTGGGGGGGTAGTGCCTGACAGCTAGCTGGTGCCTGACTATAAACAAAGCATCTCCTAAAAGCCTCATTAATCTTAGATGCACCTACTCCTCCTTAATAAAATAATGTTGTCACATGTTATTTCAAGGTTTGCATGATTACAGGATGGCATAAACCCCATTAACTCTCCCTTGGCCTCCAGAGCTGTCAAGATCATGCCAAAGTAAACAAGTGAAATTATTGAGCAACTAGGGAGAAACAATAACACAGGCACATCCATCCACCCACACGTACAGTCCCACACGCACGTGCTCCTTTGGAAAGCTCCTACTTTCCAAAACACTTGCTTTCCCTGCCCCATTCAGGAGAATTGGGAGAACAAGAGGACTCCAGTGAGACTCTCATCTGTGTTCTTCCGTCAGAAAAGGATTCATGAACTGCCTACATAAAGGGTTAATATTGTAGCTCAGAGACTGCCCGAATAAAACACCTCTCAGCTCCTTTATTCAACCCAACTGTGCCCCAGGAGACCAATGAAGCAACAGATCCTCTAAGGATCCTTTTTTTGTGATGGCCTTCTACCTCATGAGATCTTGCACAGAGCTTGGATCAGGCAAGGTAACTATGGCTTGAAGATGACACAGTCACAAATAATGAACATTATTGTGCTTGGAGAGATGATCTTCCAAGAGCAGATCAGAACAGGCCAGCTTGTTTCACCTAACCAGACATCTGAGACAGGATGAACTGTCCGTAGAAATACCATTTCAGAGCAGGGAGAAGCAAGAGAAACATTTTATTACAAATGTGGTTTCTGACCTCCTTGACAGCCTTCTGCCACCAGAACCATAAACATGCATATATTTCAGATTAATTTTTTTCTATGAAGAATTGATAAGAAGTAGGGATAGGAGTTGTGTCTTACAAGCTTAGGACACCCTTTGCATGTGCTCCTTGAGGTTAGTAGTAAAAGCCCCTTGAAGCACCTAGAATCATAGAACCATAGAATCATAGAATCATGTAGGTTGGGAAAGATCATTAAGTTAAACAAGTCCAACCGTTAACATAACACTGCCAAGTCCACCACTAAACCATGTCCCTCAGCACCACATCTACATGTCTTTTAAATACCTTCAGGAATGGTGACTCCACCACTTCCCTGGATAGCCTGTTCCAATGCTTGACAACCCTTTTGGGGAAGAAATTTTTCCAAGTCTCCAGTTTAAACCTCCTCTGGCACAACTTGAGGCCATTTGCTCTTGTCTTATTGCTTGTTACTTGGGAGAAGAGACTGACCCCCACCTTGCTACAACCTCCTTTCAGGGTAGTTCATAGAATCATAGAATCATAGAATCGTTAAGGTTGGAAGGGACCTTTCAGATCATTGAGTCCAACCATTAACCCAACCTGACAAAACCACTTCTAAACCATATCCCCAAGTACAACGTCGACCCTTTTTTTAAACGCCTCCAGGGATGGCAAATCCACCACCTCCCTGGGCAGCCTATTCCAGTGTTGGATAACCCTTTCGGTGAAAAAATTTCTCCTAATATCCAACCTAAACCTCTCCTGGCTTAACTTGAACTCATTTCCTCTCGTCCTATCACTTGTCACTAGGGAAATCAGTTGTAGAGGGTGACAAGGTCTCTCCTCAGCCTCCTTTTCTCCAGACTACCCAGTTCCCAAACAACCCCAGTTCCCTCAGCTGCTCCTCCTAGACTGGCTTCCCATGCATGAGGAACCCCAACCCATGACATTTTTGCACAGACATGGCACAGTGAAAGTGAGCTTGCAGAAAGCCCTATTGTTATTTGAGGACATCAGCAGGTAAAAAAAACCCCAACTCCTAGCTGCATTTCCCAAAAGCAAAGATGAACTAGACCCCTTTCCCCATCTGGCCATGGCTGGTGGCCTATAGCAGTTTGTTAAAAATCTCTTCTTTTCTCTGGGTAGAAGTCAGATGTCTTGTTATTCACTCTCTCCTCCTCACCAGGATGGTGTTCCTCCTCTGCTTTAAGTGTGTCAGTCTATCACTCTCTCCTGGGTGTTTGTTTCTTTTCCAGATTGCAATGTCATCTCCAAACACGGCGACAGCTGTTTTTATGCTAAAAACACCTCTTCCTTCCCCTGTGTTCTCTCTCCCCAGAGCCAGGAGATGTGTGGCAGCCAGGAAAGATTAAAAACAAATTCCAGCTTGTTTTTAGCCCAGCTTTACAAGGACACAGCTCATCTGATCATGGATTTGTGTGTGCACAGGTAACAACATACAGCTGCTGGTTTGAATTCATCGCATGGCAAGAGTTTGTGAAGTCCCTGTGGGTTTCAGGAAAACAAATACTCAGATAGAAGAGACTCTACTGAAGCCTTCACTGGGACTGAAGATAGCTCAGCCCTTTTTAAGGCTTCAGAGGATCCACAAGGAAGAGCTACATCAACAGCACATGTTGAGTGTGTCCTGGTGCTACCGGCAACCCAGAACCCACTCCCTGCCCTGGGTCGGTGCTCCTTGCTGGGAGTGGTAGTACATCCTTCTGTAACCATCTCCCATCACTGCTGCCTCACAGCCACCCTCTGAAATCCTGCTGCTGCCCGGGGGAGAGTTTCGGCTGGCGAAGTGCCACCCACCCCTGGGGTTTCATGTAGGCAAGTGGAAAAAGTTGTGCCGCAGCCTGTGTTTGTGCCTCATCTAGGCAACCAGCCGAGCAGCAAAGGTGTGTGCACAGCAGCAGGGCTCAAAGAAGGCAAAAAACTTCTCCCAAGCACCAGGGATGCTCCTCACCCTGCTCCTCGCAAGTCCAAAGGTACTGCAGAAGCAAATGTGCCAACATGAGCACCTTGAGATCACTCCATCTCCTTTTCCAGGCAGCCTTTTGTATCTCATTCCCAGATTAATTGGAAAAAGCAATTTCTTTTGCAAGGAGATGAAGGGATGTTCATGCCAGTCCCAACCACAGCTGACAACAAGGCAGGAGTGAGCTCTACTGCTCCAAACACTGGTGAGTCCAGAGCAAGGCTGTGCATTAAAACAAAAGTCTGACAATTCTGGTGTGCCATTGCTGATGTGACTGAGGGCATATCAAATTGCCCTTGTAATGGGAAGGAATGGCCTGAAGACATGAAAAATATATTCACACCTTGTATTCAGAGACCTGCTGGCCAAAGGGAGCGTGTAGTGTTTCTGTTCAGATGACTGGGTTAGATTTTTGGGACTCTGACCCGTGGATTTTGTATGCTATGGCATTCAGTTGCCTTTAACATCGTGGATCGGCAGGGATTTCAGCAATATGCACACGAGGTGCTAATGCAAAACCAATTCATCCCAAAGCGCAATGTCCTTACCCACATTTACTAAGTGTATTCACAAGCTTAAATCTCAGCCGGTGCTGAAGTTGTGTTGCAGGACCATGCGTGGAGCTACCGATGTGTGACAATTCCTGTCTGTTTAATAGGGGCTGACTGGGGAAAGGGGATCAGGATCCAGATGAGCCACAGAAAGGGCACAGAATGATTAATTGACATACTTTGCGTTTTTTAAAACCTCATGGCAAACTGCAGGCTGCAATGCCGGGGAATGGGGATGAAGGCATGCCAGGAAGGCAGTTAATGCACACACAGGCCATCTGCCCCATCCTTTTACAATACTCTGAGCATCCATCTCATGTTCAAGTGACCCTAAACTACTTTGCTAAATTGAGATACCAACAATGACGCTGTGCTTGCCTACTTGCCCCCTCAACGTATCCTCTTCAAACACCCTAAAGTTTCCTTTTATCTCATTTTTAGGGTATTTTCCTTGTTCTCAGGCCTGGGACTGTACTGAATAAAGAGGCTTCAGATTTATGTTCCCCTGGAATTAGGGATGCGAGAGTCGTGCTGGAGAGCAATGAAGATATCCGAGAGAGGATGTGCCGGCGTGTCAGAGGCAGCCGTTCCAAGTCATGCATGGCCTAATACAGAAAAATAGATCTATTTTAAGAAGAAAAAAAAAAGTGCACATGATAGGTTTTAGATGAGAAATAATTTGGGAGTGATATTGAAAATGATATCACTCCTGCTGCACTTCAGTCCTGCCAAGCGTATTCTATAATTAATAACTACTTCAGATGAAGTGACTTCCTTTTGAATGTGCAGTATTAAACATTTAAATCCCTATCTGTAAATATAAGACTGTGGCAGATATCTCCATATGCCTTGCAGCTACATGCTAATGTATATTTATATTCTACATAGGTATTTTTAGCAAGAACTACAAGTTCTTTCCGTATTTGATTACATCAGAGCCGTATTTTACATTAAATGTCTGGACTACAAAAATATCCCCTTCTTTTTTCTTCTCTTGGAGTTTTGCAGTAATTCCTGCCCTAGTTTCCTCTCTTTTTCTTTCATGCCCACCTGGATTAATGTACCTTCCAAGAGTGCTGTATGATTTTTTTCCCCCCTCTCCCTCGCAAAGAAGACAAAATACATAAAATTCAAAGAAATCAGGCAGAAAAAAACAGCTTCTGGTGTTTCCCACCTTGCAGCTTGAGCCAGCCAGCAATCAGGGCATGCCAGGATAACTACCACCACTCGTGTCTACACATGATGTGACTGCTCTCCTGCTGTGGAAAGCAACTGCAAATGATCCCTGCTGGAAACCCCGGTCGTCTAAGTATTAATCATGTTGTTTGTGTAGCTTTGCTCTCCCACAGCACCAGTGATGCCTTTGTGGGAATCTTGCCCAAATCAAAGCAGCATGATTGAGCTCGGGTCCTGACCCAGCCCAAGCCAAGACCTGTGGTACACTGTGCTTCCACGGGAAGAACTATCCTTTGAAATATCCACTCCACCTTAAGGACTTATGAAGCCCACAAGGAAAGCCCATGCGAGGCAGACATATCGCCCTGATGGTTGGCTGGAGGTGGGACTCAACAGTTTGAATATCCTCACCAGTGTGGGTCTGAGAACACCTCCCTGAAAACTTAGTCTCTGCCGTGCTTTACTCTTTAATTTCTAGATGGATGAAAGCATTTACCGATTTGCAACTGAAAGCAGGTGACGCAGATCAGGGCTGCCCATCTGTAGGGCTGCTCATCTGTAGGGCTGCCTCACGTTTGCAGAAGGGCTGGAAGGTGATGGTAAAGGCAACTTCTTGGCCAGATAAAGCATAAGGCACCGAGGAGTGCCCTCAAGTCTGGAGATGCAGTCTCTGGATGTATGGAGAATGACTGCTGGGAAGAACAACCCCCCAGAGAGGCTGGTAAAATCCTTCAACACAACAACAGCAGCGCTGGCTGCTGCCTGCTGCGAAGCCTCATCTTGCAGGGCCGAGAGGCTACAAGTCTTTTTATGGCCCTTTGGAGACACATCTCTCTCTGTTCTATTTTACTCAGCCTATATTTAAACTTCTCCCACCGTACGTCCACTCGACCCAGTGACGCAAAAGTCTGCCAACTCCTTTGAATCCCCTGGCAGTGTCCTGCATTTGCTGGGGCAGCGGTTCTTGCTGGGTTTAACTCCTAGGGACCAAATAGCAAGAATAAATAAAAGCAATAACTAAAGCAGCAGCAAATCCAACTTTGTAAGGGCTCCCAGTGACAAATGTTCAGCTTGTGGCTTACGGCTAATACAGTGTGAACAGATGAATATTAATGCAAAAGGACATTTTGTACCCCTGACACTTTGTGTGAAGGGCTTTTCACCTCACCTAATCCAGGAACGTACTAACAAGTGGTTTGAAGCTAAACCCTGCCTTCAACTCCGTTTTGGCTACAGCAGAAGCTCGTTGCTCTGGCGATGGAGCCGCATTAACACGCAAATCCCAGATGATGGGAGACCTGCAGCCCAGTGTGATACAGGATGATCAGAGCCAGCACCAGTGACGCAAGAAGGGTGATGGTCCCCACCTGCAGCATCTTTGCAGCAGGGAGTGGACCCAGAATAGTTTCTCAGTTGCTTTCTCTTTGGCTGCTGCAAGAGAAGCTGCGTTAAGAAAACCCCCAGTTCTCCCCCCTGCATGCCCCAGATGAGCCCCCTGTAACCACAGAACAGTACTTTACCCTTCTGCCACCCTCCTTCCCCTCTTTTTCCAGCAGGGATAGCCTTAAACCTAGGTCTTGCAAGGTATTTTTGCACTCTTTTTCTTGTCCCCTTCTGTAGCTTTTCCCGGCTCTGGCACAGAGCAGTTTGGGAGTCGCGTAACCAACCAACCAAGGGTTTCCCTCCCCGGGCGAAGGCTGAGCGCACAAAAAAGATGCTGCAGGCTGAAAACTGGAAGATCCAACTTTATTCACTAGATTCTTGCCTAGAAGGGAACCCTCACCCGCCCAGTCCCTCTCTATCCAGACCCTGCCCCATCTGCACATGCAATAGATGGAGGGAAGTTCAGCCCACATTGGCACAGCACGGAACCCTGCAGCCAGCCTGGAAAGGCCACCGGGGACAGTGACTTACTCCGAGAGCTTGAACTCAGGATGGAAAAGGGGATTTGACCTGAGGATGACAGTGATGGTGGTTTGCTTCTGGCCTGAAACATCAGACTCTATTTGGAGCAGGGAAACACAGAACACACGAGGAGGGAGCAGAAGCTGGTGCCCTGTGTTTGCAAGGGTGGGTGTAATATCAGTATTTGTGTAACTCCCAATCATTATTCTCTCAGTGGCATTTTTCCCTCCCTGAAGACCTCAGCATTGCGAGGGTGTCTCAGGGAAGCTGTGGCTGTTTTAGTGAAGCACAGGGCATTTCACCTCCAGAAAAGAAGGGACTCACCAACCTCCTGAGCCCCAGGTTCACACAGAGCCCTCTGCCAAAGAATGTAATGCCTTGTAAGTTTTCTTGCAAATGGTACCGAGGCAGACCTTGAGAAACAATTACCCCTGTGCAATAAAGAAAGAGTCCCCCTGCTTATTCCTTTAGTTTCCCGGTTGGTGTCTTATGGAAACAAAGCAAAAATGGTATTTGCCACAGAGGAGGTTGCAGGGGTGGCATGAACACACAAGGATGGTGCACGGGATGCACGGGCTCCACTCTGCCCATGCTCTTGCAGGTTGCCTCCTGCTCCCCTGGACAAGCCATGGGAATAGGAACAGAGTAAATGGCAAGTTCCCCGGCTCTCTCCAACCAGAGCGGGCTGCGAGCTGGTCATGCCTGGCTCCTTTGTATCTGCTTTCACTCCATCTCGTTTAAAGCAGACAGGACATCAAAATCAATCCTACAGCTGCTCCACGGGACAACACAGCAAATCCCCAGCTGGGATCCAGTAGCACTGTTAACCCGCCTGATTCAAGCCATTGGCTTTTTCCAGAGTTGAGTGTCTGGGATAATCATTACTTTTCATTTCCTGCAGTCCCTGCTGTGAAGGGATGGGGGAAGGCAGAGTAACAGAAGAAGTTGCTTGAAATGGTCTGTAAAACATCTGGGAAGGGAAATCCAGGAACTCTGATTGCAACTTGAGCTCAGGCAAAGGACTGCTGAGGGTTTTGGCTAGCCAAACTCTCAAATTTGCTTTTGCAGGTCTAACCTGCCCTGGGCCTGTTAGTCCAGGAAGTGTTTTGAGCTTTCCAGAAATACATCCTATCTCAACGCATGAAGGTTGAGCATTTCTGAACTTGTTCCATAGCTTATTCTAGACAGAACTAAGTGCCAGCTCTCTCCAATTGCAAACCACACTCTGCTGAGCAGGAAGAGAGGGGGGACCAGCATCCATCTGCTGTTCTAACTCAGGAGATGGCACCAAACATGCCAATAAACCAAGCTCCTGATGGAGGGTTGCAGAACTTCTTTGGGGTTGTGCACAGGAATAAAAGAGAGGCCCAAAGACACAGGTTGTGTGGGAGCTTGAGACCTGGGAAAAAAGCACTGTCCACATCCAGTGTGCGTACAGCCCCTGCTTTTGCTGAGAGTGACCCCAGAGCACCAGCCTTGGTGGCATCGCCCAGGTCCTCCTGCTGTGCAGAGCCGTGGCACTTCATTCACTACTGCTCCCCACAGAGAAAAGCTGTAGGGGGAGATGTGGGTCCAGGGGGGTCAGAAGCAACTGAAGGTGAGGAACATCTGCTTAGCAACTGGAAACCGGAAATTTGAGAGTTTTAGGTCCAGGTGCCCAAACTCTTGGCTTGAATCCACTTGAATTCACAGCACTGAAGATGGGTGAAACCACACATCAGTGAAGAAGGTTATTCCCGAGGCATCTAAGAGTTCACGAGGCAGCTTGGCAGAGAGAGAAGAGTAGCGATGTTTTGACTGGAGCATGGGTACTTGCAGTGTTACAGAACATACTGGAGGAGTGTGCCAACAATCATCGCCATCAGACCCAGCCCTGCAGAGCTCCTTCCCACCCCATTGGTGGTTCTGGTGTCATCGGTGCAGAGGTCAGTGTAGCAGCATGATTTGGGTTTGGTTGCCCCTATCCCATTATAGGAGATGCATTCCTCCTCACAGCTTCTGGTCACAGTGATGTTGCCGAAAAAGGGATAACCTGAAACAGGCACATTGGAGAAGGGGAGTAGGAGAAGAAAGAGAAATCATAGAATCGTCTGGGTTGGAAGGGACCTTTGAGATCATTGAGTCCAACCATCAACCCAACACTGCCAAAACCACCATTAAACCATGTCCCTAAGCACCACACCTACCCATCTTTTAAATACCTACAGGGATGGAGGTTTTCACATATCTATTATTTCAGGATCCGTAAGGGCATAGCAGTAGGAAAGGCAAAACTGACTGAGTAAGCAGGATGAGTCCTGTATGCTTCACTCTGAAGCTCTGAATCCAATGAATTTCTCTCCTTCCCACTCTTAAATTGGATAACTCCACCTGGATTCTTAAAGGAAAGTTAAAGGTTAATCCAGGCTGGGACTGGGAGGGGGACAGAGAAGCATGGCCAGCAGGTCAAGGAAGGTAATTCTGCCCCTCTGCTCCACTCCGGAGCCCTCACCACAGGAAAGACATGGACCTGTTGCAGCAGGTCCAGAGGAGGCCATGAAGATGATCAGAGGGCTGGAGCACCTCTTCTGTGAGGACAGGTTGAGAGAGTTGGGGCCTGGAGAACAGAAGGCTCCAGGGACACCTTATTGTGGCTTTTCAGTACTTAAAGGGGGCCTACAGGAAAGATGGGGACAGACCTTTAGCAAGGTCTGTTGTGATAGGACAAGGGGGAATGGCTTTAAACTAAAAAAGGGAAGGTTCAGACTTGGTATTAGGAAGAAACAGTTTACTATGAGGGTGGTGAGACACTGGCCCAGGTTGCCCAGAGAGGTGATGGATGCCCCATCCCTGGAGGTATTCAAGGCCAGGTTGGACGGGGCTCTGAGCAACCTGATCTAGTTGAAAATGTCCCTGCCCAAGGAAGGGGGGTTGGACTAGCTGGCCTTTAAAAGTCCTTTCCCACTCAACGCATTCTATGATTCTATAATTCTATGATTCTAGGTTCATGAGGTAATCTGGCTCATGAAGGATGCATGTCTCCTCATGAGCACTCACAGCAAGCAAAGAAACTTACCTGTGTCTACGGAGTGCAGTGTTGTTGTGCACACAGTGGCTTTCGGAGGGCACAGGGTGGCTGTTCTGCAGTCAGCAATGTCCATTGGTTCCTTGCACGTGTAACATCTTAAGGACTGGGCTGCAAAGGGGAACAGAATGGGCCTGAGGTGGTCACAGCAGCAAAGGCAGACATCAAGTCTGCAGCTTCTCTGCTCTGTGGTGGGGAGCGTGTGATGGTCAGTGCTCCATCCCACCTTGACCAAGACACAGTGGCCTCAGAAACAAAGCACTGCTGGAGGCAGTGGCAAAACTTGGGTATATGTCCTGGTTTGAGGTAAAACTGGACCAATTTTGTTCAGTAACTTTGCTCCTTAGCTGGGCCCCTTCTAACTACTGAAATTAACAGCATATTGTGCAGGCAATGTTCACTCTCTCAGAGTGATAAGACCTATGTTTATAGTTGATGCCCAGGCATGGTATGTGGGAGAGGGTCTTGCTTATACTTATCACTGTAACAGCCAAGGCCAACCAACTTTGTGTTTGCCATGTTGGAGGGTCAGAAGCAGAAAAGCGTAGTGGGGTCCCACCTGCGGGGAGGAGCGGACAGGCCAGGTGACCCAAAACTGACCAACAGGGTATTTCATCCCATCCACATCATGCTCAGTATAAAAGCTGAGGGTCAGATCCCTCTCGCTCTCTTGCTATTGCTCTCTCTCTCTCTCTTTTTTTTCCACTCTCTCACTCTTTTGGTCTCTTGCTCTATTCACTTCAATCATCTGCCTTTGGTCCCGATCCTGAAGGCAGACCCGGAATCCAGTTCCTGTCCGCCACTGAGTCCAGCCTGGGACTGCCCCAGTGCCAGCCGGTGTCGTGATTGTCATCTTGGGAGCTTGATACGGTTTTGTATATATTTCATTATTTCCTTGTATGTTATTATTAATATCTCATTAAAGTAGTTTAGTTTCTTCTAAACTCATAAGTCTCTTTTTCCCTCCTCTGCCTCTCTTTTTGAAAAGGGGTAGAGGGGAATATCTATCGGTCCCATCTGGGGTCCCCCATGTCCCCAGTGGCCAATTTGGCCTAAACCACGACAGATTAATTGGCGCCCAAGGTGGGGCTCAGGGGGGAAAGAAAAAACCCCAGCACCAAAGGACAAGGATGGTGTTGTGGGAGTTGAGTGTGATCACTACCTTGGGGGCTCAGCAGCCCAAAAAAGAGCAGGGATCTAGAGGCACCTATTGCTTGAGCAGCATTGATAGCATCTTTGCATCCTCTGTAAAAGAGGTGCTGTAGGAGAGAGAAAAATAGCTCCTGTTGAAAGCAGCATTCACCAGCACTGACAGACTGGCAGTTCCCCCATCCCTCCACCCACAGTGACAGCTCTTTCATGCTTGTTTAGAGGGATTTGCACAGAACTTAGTAACTGAAAGCCGAATCGAAATTTCAGAGCTGTACCAGAGATCCTAAGGGCTGAATGTGGCCTAAAAACCACTTTTATAAGGGGCTACTGCTGCTTTTTAAAAGACATGATGCTGCAGATCTCTTGGTGGCTGCCTGCCGACACAGGGACACTTTTACATATGCAAGCATTGATCACAGCAGTTGCTCAAAAGTCTCGGTACAAGACCTGTCTGTCCGCAGCCAGCAGATACCGAGTGTGCATATTTTTCGGAGTCGTGCTGGTGTGGCTTGATGACAGAAAGCAGCCTGGTGTGGTATTTTCTATTCTACGTGCCTTCTACTGACGCGGCAGGTGAAGAACTACCCAAATGTGTCCACTGCCATCTATTGGTAAAATTGCAGAAAGACGTTGTTTTCTTGTTAGAGCTCTGCAGCTTCTGCTGTTAGAGAGAAACTTCTGGGACTTTGTGATAAGGATAAACATTTTTGAAGGTAGTTGTTTGAATGTCTGACTCTGGAATGAATTTTCAGAGCATCAGCTTCTCTTAGCACCTCCTTTAGAAAATTCACCTGTGCAATAAAGCCTACACGATGCAAAATTTTTCTTTGTCCTCTTTGCAGAGGTAGGAAGGACTTTTTAATGTGAGCAGTGGTGGCGTTCTGGTGGCCATATCCTTTGTGAACAGGTGTGGTGGAGCTGTCCCTGTTTACCTGAGCTGAGAACCTTGGTAGATCCCTTCCAAATGACCCATAAGCAGCTGTTTTATATTTTAACATGTAAAGCCCACTGAGAGAGGAAACACAACATTGTCAACCGGACAGGCATATGGATGTTTGTGAGTGTCTAGGACTGGCTAATGTATGGATGCAGCTATGCCAGCTTAAAGCATCTGAGAAACTGATCTGCAGCCTTTGAGTTGAGCTGGTTTCCAAACCTCACCATTTTCATGAGTAAGCAGGGCAGTGCCACAGGCTCTGGGGGAGCTACTTCCAATTAAGAGCAGGTTTTAGGAAGAAAACCCTCAGCTCCTTTATCTTTCACTGACTCTGGGTGTGGCACTTAGAGGACACTGGTTTTATAGGGAGGCTGCAGTGGAAGAGGAAAACCCAAAAGCATAACGACCAGGACAGAATAACTGGACATAGAGGACAGTGCTGTGTCCTGATCTGAGGCCAATAATTCACTGTTCGTCACTGCCCAACAGTACCTTCTGCCTCCTGATATCAAACCTCTGGAAGATGAATGGTCACAGACATATTCTCAGCTGCAACAGCTGTGCCTAGACCAGCTACCTCCCACTGGATCATTCCAGAAAACCCATTTCTGTCTCCATCTCAACTATCAAGCCAAGGGTGGTGATGCCTCTCTGCTTCCATAAAGCACTCAGAGACCTGTGAGTGGAAACCTGTTCTGTCAGTTCCTCAGCAACCCCATTAAATCCAGGACAGGATTAGACCCAGAAGAAGGAAAAGAAACATATAACACACCACCTGTGAAATATCTTAAAAGAAATAAACCCCCACAGCTGGTACTGAAATGTAAAAAATTGCACTAGCTGTATAGAAGCAACTGCACCTGTCCTGGTTCAGCCCTGTGGTGGGTTTGACCCATGTCCTTCAGCCAGCAGTTGAGTTTGCTTTAGAGACAGATGGAAGGAGTAATGAGGGTAGGGGGATTAAAAAAAGCAATGCAGCCTGAAGAGATGCAAAACACTTCCATGCATAAAGAATTGCAAGGTGTATGCCCTTCAGCCTTCTTCCACTTCCAGCTCCTTGAATGACTTCCACATAGTCAAGCCTCCAGACGGAGGTGTTCCACCCCTGCCCAAGGGTGCCTTTTGTCTGAGCTCTTTCGGAGTCCCATGAAAGCAGCCTGAGGATCTCTGGGACCAGTGGGCTGTAGGTTTAAACCCACTGGGTTGGTGTCACCCCAAGGATGACTCTGTTCCAGGCCAAGGATGTATTTGCAGTGGATCACAAATAGATGGAGTAAGAACACAGCGATGACCAGACCCTGCTACCAGCTTGCCCAAGACCCAGACTCATCAGAGACAAAACCTAAACAGACCCAGGAGAATTTCCTGTCTCCAGCTATATCCTAATCTCTAGAAATCAGTAAAAATGTTGGAGCTGGTGCTTTGATAAACCTTTCCAGAATCCTTGGATTTGTTTCTCAAACACTGGTCCATATCTGTACTGAAGCATCACCCTCTGGTTTTTAGAGCTTCCAGCAGCCAGCCGGGAGGTTTTCAGCAGGGCAGGAGTTCAGGATGAACATACCCCATCCCATTCCCGAGAGGACAAGTTGTCAGCTTAAGAGCCCGTACTGCCCTGTGCCGTGTGGCTGTCATTCACACCTTAATCTTACAAAGCAGTATGTTGGTCCCCTCCATCCTAGTTGGGTAACAGGCGACCACCTATGCATTCGAACCATATGCATTGCTCTCCATCAGGCATCATGTCTTTCCCCTCCAGGAATGCATATCCCCTTTCCCCCTTCACCCTCTCCATTGACCTTCTTAAATACATAAAAGCGTTATTTCCCCTACCTGGGGATTACCAGGTCTTCCTGAACTGATGCCTTTCCCCTCCCCTCCCGGGCACTTCCCACGGGGTCCCTGCAGTTTCAGGAATGCAGTGGTCTTACCCAACTCCACGTATGCCAGGCCAAGCAGGAACCCAACCAGAAGCGTCTTCATGCTGAGAGCAGATCCGTGCAGCCAGGATAGTAAAGGAGAGCTGCTCCCAGGGAGCTTTATATGTTTTCCCACCCTCCACCTCCTGTTGATCCTGTGGGCGGATTCCCTCGGGGTGTCAGGGGGGAGTTCAGCTCCAGTCTGGATTGGGATTTGTAGAGGAACAAGTTCCCCGAGAAGGTGACGTCACCGCAATGAGCAGACTCCTGCAAGACATCGTCTCTGCTTCAGGTTTATGTCCTGGGGCTGGTGCCATGGAAAAGGAAAAACACAGCTTGCACTGCAAGGGGTGGCCCCACGCTGGTGCTTGGATGGGGAATGTGACAAGGTATGTTTGTTCCTTCAAGTCTGGCTCTGTGAGCTGAGAGCTGGGTTGTGTCAGGCGTGTTGAGTTGGGCAACAACAGTCCCGATGCAAGCGGCAGCAGGCTGAGCTTCCATGCACGTTGGCTCAGCTTCACCAAAGCCTGTGCCATGTTTTCATGCCTGCTGCTCTCTGGGCTGGCAGGCGGGAAGCTGGCGTGGTCGGATTTGCCCAAAGCATGTTTTTTTTCCCAAATCCAGTGCAAAAGCAAGTCCAGTTTCTGGCTCTCAGGGACTTAGTTAGTAACTGAGCCTTGGTGCTGAGCTGCTGGGCATAGGAGTCCCTGAGAGGCCAGTGGAGGTGAGCATGGGAGATGGTGCCTCCAAATCTGGGATTTGGGTATGTCATTTTGTTTCCAGTCCTGGGTCATGCTGGCAGAGCAGGATGCTGTGCGTTCTTTTGCAAAAGTGTCAACTATTTGCCAAATTTAATTCTTAAGATGAGAAATAAACCCAACACAGAGAAATGGATAAATTTTCCCACTACGGTACCTTTCTGATAGAAAATTTCACCTTATGCATTTCAAGGCAACCCTTTCAAACATAAATATTTTTTTTTAATCTTATACAGCATTTGTGGAAACAGCTTAAAAAGCTCGCGGTTAGGGAGAAATACTTTGCTCCTCCCTTTTGACTGAGCCAATGGCATTTTGTATTTCATAGGAAAAGTAGATAGACTTTTTGTCAGTTTTGTTGTGATTCGGGATGGAAAAAAACAGCATTATGCAATTTCCCATAAAACAGCTGAATAAGCCAAAGAAGAAAAGTTTGTGAATCACTGTGAAGCGTTCAGAGACTTCAGGGATGGAGACAAGATGAGTGCTCAAACTGATCTCATGTTTGGGATTTGCTTGTCACAGGCTCATTGTGACAATGCATGTGGGCATTTCTACAATTCCCAGGAACCTATCCTTTTATCCAGTTTGAGAATGGGCCTTTTTGGGAAAGTGCTGCTCCCTGAAGGGTTTGCAGTAACTCGAGAAGCACTTCTAATGAAAATTTCCACAGTCAGGGGTGGCACAAAGCCGACTGAGATGGGGCAGCAGGATCAGCGCTGTGCCATGAGGAAGGGAGGGGAAAACGTGCCCCCTAATGCTTGTTCAGTTCTGAGAGTGAAAATAATCTTTATTTTATCTTTCTGTGCTGTCAGAGACCAGGTACACAAAAAAACAAACAGTGCAAACATACCTCTCTGGGTACACAGGAAAAACTCCGCTCTGTGAAAGCCACCAGACCTGCTTACATCCAAATTGTTTCTCGTAACTGGGCAGTTCAAGGCACATTTGAGCGATATCTTAATTAACACCCATGTGAAACTGAAAAAGATGCAGTGCTTTAAGCATTCAAGGTGGTCATGCATCAATAGGTAAGCACAGCAGGGCTGGCATTTCAGTGTTCACAACACTCAAACGCTGCTTGACGGATTGTGTGTAGCTTGCTGAAATGGAGATGTCCGCACAAGCGTGTTACAATGGTCTGCTCGTACTTGAAAGGCATTGCGTACTGAGAAATCCCTGGAATAAATCAGTGTGGTTGAAGGAATAGTGATATACATAGGAAACTAAATGAGTCTGTCTAGCTTGGTGGAGGCTGTCCATCACTGTGGTGATGGGAAACACCAGCACAGTAGGATTGTTTGCCTCTGGCCAGAGCAAAGCCACTTAACTCTGTCTAATGGCTTGAAAAGTTTTGAGATCTGGCCGTAAGGCAGAGAGCATCAGGAAACCACCAGCGCCGGGGTTGTTAAAGCTCCTGCAGACTGGCTGAGTGTGCGGGAGTGCCAGACTTCAAGGAGGGAGAAGTTGGGAGCGTGCCAGTAAAATCGTGGAGGAAAGGGAAGACCTACAGGTATTAGTTGATCTAAAGATAACTAAGAGCCTCTGGTGAGATAGAGCCCTCAAAACAAAACCAAAATCAAACACAAACAAACACAAACGATGTCAAGTTGTGTGTTGGTGTGAAGGGAGGCTGTTAGCAGGGTGATTCTGGAAGTGCTAGCACCCTGGCATGGAGCCCTGGTGGCTTCTCACCTGGAATTTCATTGCCTCGTCAAGAAAAAATAGGGTTCTGATAAAAAAAAAAAAAAAAAAGCAGATGGAAACCAATGGGAAGGAGACTTGGAGAACAGGATCCACCCCAAAAGATGACAGTGGAAAATACTGGCCCGTTTTAGTTTGGCGGAACAGAGGTTGAGTGGAGATACGCATTTTTTTCTCCAGAAATACATTGCAAGCATTGAAAGCAGAGCTACAGAAGGAAAAACTCCTTAACCTAAAATGTCACGCTGGACTAGAGCTAAGACTAGCATGAGTTAAATTAGACTGTCAGTCAGAGAGAGTGTCTTAAACTCCAGGAAAAATTAGGTTCCTTCTAAAAAAAAAAAAGGCAGGGTAGAAGTCCCACCTGCTTTAAGATGAAGCTTGATAAATACGTGAAAGAAGTGGTTTGATATAGAGGTTAGGACAGCCTTAGACAGCTCGTAGGACTCAGGAGGACCTAAATTCCCATCTGTCTATGTCAGTGGTGGAATAAACCGTGAGCAAAGTTTTGAACACTGACTGACAGGAGCCATAAGGGACTCCAGTTGAAATGTCACTTCAGGTCTGAAGATCTGAGAATATAAATGAGGCGTGGTGTGTAGGGAGAAAGGCTTCTGTGCCAAAAAACCTCTCTGAATTTTCAGTGGTATCAATCCAAAACCACTACCAGCCTGCCCCTGTGAGACTGT
Organism: Ibidorhyncha struthersii; assembly: GCA_013398815.1. Taxonomy (NCBI): domain Eukaryota; kingdom Metazoa; phylum Chordata; class Aves; order Charadriiformes; family Charadriidae; genus Ibidorhyncha; species Ibidorhyncha struthersii. The sequence continues at coordinate 897,574 of VZSZ01001128.1, read as the reverse complement.
CCTTATTTATAAGATAATCTAGGTAGATATAATCTCTCTCTGCTTATCACATATGCAAGGAAAGGCAGACGGTGGAAATTCAGTCTTCACAGGCAAGAACACGATGTGTTTTATAACTATCTGATCTAACTTCTGTTACAGTTAATTCTTGTTTGAATGAAAGGGAAACGAGATTTTGTAGAGATGGCCTGTGATGGAAAGTCTACACTAAGGTTTGATAAGCTGTTCCGGTGGTCAGTTATCAGCCACGTGTAAAATAAACTTTGTGTAAAATATTTCTACTCTGTTTTATACAGGTTCTACAGCCAATGGCTCTCATTACACTCCTCTACTAATTGCTCACTATTGCAACTTCATTATCCTCCATGTAGATGCAATTTGACTTGGATATCCCTTTGATAGACTTTGGTGGGCTCTTTGACTCCTTCCTCCGAAGGTCTATGCTCCAGAGGATTACCCTTCCAGTGGTCCTTCTCCAAACTTCCTCTGATTTATCACCTTCTCTCCTGCATTGCCCAAACCAGAATTACGTGTTGTCTTATAGCAACAGCCACTACAGTCCCAGGTATAAGCAGAACGGATCCATCTGTAACGAGATGAGCATCAAACAACTGTGTTTGACACTGTGGCCATGGCACTGTAGCCATGGCATCATTCTACGTGATGTCAATGTCTTTTTTGGGAGCTGCTTCTCAGGATGGAGTCTGCCATTAGGTTTCCAGATATCACGGTGATGGCTGGAGTACAGGAAAACAGAGAGACTACTGATGAGCATATTGAGTCAACCTGTTTGTCTCCTGTGATTCAGACAGGGTAGATATTTGCTGGGGACCGTTTGGATGACTGTGTCTGTGAGCTCTACCATCTTCAACTGTGACTCAGCAGCGGGAAACTATGCCATCCGTGACCATGGCTGCAGTGAAGCTTGATGACACGTTCAGCTAATCGAAGCTCCCACCTTTCACGGGTGTGCGTTAATAACAAGACTATAGGCTTGTTCGGGTGGAGTTGCTCTCCACCCTCCTGATGAAACTCTGCCACTGGGCAGAAAGGAATGTAGGTTTCATCGGGCTGGAGAAGGGAGAAAGTGTGAGTATGACTCGGTGAGCACCCTCCCCCTAGGAGGTCTTTAGGTCTTCCAGGGGTTGTTTGATACATAACACAAGTGTCTCCGCATAGGGGAGTATCAACAAGAAATCCAGAGTTCCAGCACTGACTCAGTTAATCTGTAAAGAGCTCTCACCCCTTTCGTCCCATGTCTGTGCTTCATTTTGGTGGTTTGCAGACCCTGTCTGAAGATGAGAGATGGGAAACTGGACTTCCCTGAGCAGAGAAGGAAATGGCATTCACATCTCCCAAATTCTGGCTTAAGCACACTTTAGGCTAAAAAGCAGGTGCACTTCTGCAGATGGGAGGAAATCCTCCACCCCCACTGTATTTTTAGAAAAAGAAATGAGCTCTGTTCAGTGCTCTGAGACAAAAAAAGGGTGAGTACAGGGACATGGACTCTACATCTGCAGGTTCCTCTTCTTCTAGCCGCACAGTTGAGGACAATCCCTTCAGGCATCTCTTCACCAGCTGTGCTTGGTTAGCCCTGGGACTGTAGGGCTCCCAGGCTTTTGCAGAGGGTATGCAAAGTGTCCAACACGTGGTTCTGGACTGCATCCCAGAGGGATGGGTATCTACAAGATAAGCATTTTAGCCATCCTTTAACCTGTACCGATCCTACCATGGACTTGAGGAGTGCATGGGATGTGTAGCAGTTTGCATGCTCCCTGGCCCTGTTACAGCCTGAACTCACTGGGTTTCTCCCTGGCAGCGCCCATGCACAGTCTGAAGCGTACCATAGAATCATATAATCATTATGGCTGGAAAAGACCTTTAAGATCATCAAGTCCAACCATTATCTAACTCTACAGGGCCCACTTCTAAATCATGTCCATGCACACCATATCTAGAGGGCTTTTAAATACATCCAAGGATGGCGATTCGACCACTTCCCTGGGCAGCCTGTTCCGGTCTTTGATAAACCTTTCAGTGTAGAAGTTTTTCCTGATGTCTAACCTAAACCTCCCCTGGTGCAACTTGAGGCCATTTCCTCTTGTCCTATGGGTTGTAACTTTTGAGAAGAGACCAGTGCCCATTTCCCTACAACATCCTTTCAAGTAGTTGTAGAGAGCAATAAGGTCTCCCCTCAGAGAGGGGCCAAGGATGTTTCCCATGAGGCCATTCAGTTTTGGGGGAATAAGAAAATTCAGCTATGTGGGCATGAGCTGTGGCAGTTGTCATCAGGATCAGAGAATGGATCCTGGTCCCTTTTAAAGACTGGTGTAGATGTAGCCTGGATGTGTCCTTGGATGAAAGCCTCTTCCATTCGTTGTTATGTTGTGATTCCCCTTTCTGTCCTGGTGATGGCTGCTGCAAGCCATACGTGAAACCCTCTGTGTTATGACCCAGAAGTGCATGCTCTAGCGTGTGAGAGGATCTTGTGACCATGTGATTTTCCACCTGAAAGTTGGATGATTTAGAACCAAGGCTGAAGGGTGCTGGGGAGTGTACATGGAGGCTGCCAAGGCCAAAAGTTGAGGGAGCACCAATTAACAGAGAATGCGGAAGAATATAACGTTCAAAAATTTGCGCAGTCACAAACAGATTGAAGTAGGACACAAAATCCCAAGTGGGAGTTATCTGCCTTAAGTGCAGCCTTTCTTCTATAACATGGATGTCTGTTGGGCGAATCACCATATGTCTTTCTTTTTGCAGTCAGGCATACACATGCACAATTCATCAGAACTGCTTTAGACAAAAGCCCCATCAAAAAATTAATGACACTGTGGATTACCTGTTTCCCTTCACCGGCTTTGAAAGGCACCTTTCAAACTACTTACTATGGGAGGCCTCTCCATAGTAAATGTGTGTATTTTGTCAGGTGCACCCCACTCCAGTGTTTGTTGACTTGGAAGGTACAAGGTCAAATGTCCCCACAAAACATAACTATCTCTGATAAGGAGCTGAGTGACCAGTGGAAGAGAAAAACATATCCATGTCTGAGTCCCTAGGAATGGGTTTTGAAAGGACTTGGAGAAGGTGGTCTCAGCAGAGCAGCTCACTCCAGATATCTTTAAGATTACACTCCAGATGTCTTTGAGATTACACTCAGGATGTTGACAGGACACTGCGATGGCTCAGACACTTCTGTTGGACTGCAGGTTTTTTGGAGGCTGCTGCCCTCAAAGCATCTTCAGATGTTGAGAGCACATCAGCCTCTGAGGATGTGGTTGGATATGGATAATTGTTAGCTCACAGACGAGGACTTGAGTTTGTGGAACTGTAAGATTATTTTGCAGGTAAAGCAGTAATAACAGCTCATGTCATGGTGATAGAAAAATTCCACTGGCCTCTTTCTATCTACATTCTCAGCATTGCTGTTGGGGTGGAGCTGTACTAGGTAAATGACTGATGGAAGAAGCTTGCTCTGGGCTCCGGTGAGGAAGTTTCTGCATGGGCTCAGGCTACAGGTGTGGAAATGGTGCTTTGCTTTCCCAACCACAAGAAAGATTTTCCTGTTAGCAAACACATTTCCTTCTGTGTGACATTATGTTAGGGATTTCCTGGCCATGTTCTCAGTATATGTTTTCCTTTTGCCTAAGATGAGGATGTTGCTCAGTTGAACTGAACGGATGGTTGTCTGTAATCCTGTTGGATGTCTGTTGGATATTTTTCTGAGGAGGCTACTTCCATGGCTAGTTTGGAAGAAAAAAGAGTTGCTAAGGGCAAAAGTACAGGGGCAGTTTGAAGCACGAGTAACTACTGCATGAATAACAGTGACTGAATGTGGTTACAGAATAAGTTGGATGGGACATCAACAAGACCTCTTTGCCAAGGAGAACAGTGAGCAATAGAAAACTACTCATGGGCTACCCACAGTTCACACCCTGGCATGTAGTAAACTTCCAGCATAATAAATCTGTTGTGATTTCAATAATAAAGGATCAACCATTACACAACTGCCCACTTGGCCATGAGTAAGGCTAGGGATGTTCCTGGAGATGTAGAATGAGAATGGCTCTGATGCATATCGTCCGGTCTTCTCAATAATTAATATTCTCCACCCTCCCCTCACGCTCCATGAAGAACTCATAGCTTTGGTACATGCCTGCAAATAACAACTGAAGAGGACAGTGTTTCCCAAAGGGGTCTTTGTCGTGAATCTCTTTTTTGCCAACCCTGCTTTTGAGTCAGTGTCTCAAATGAGAGGACATTCTTGCTTAAACTGGAGAAAGAAATGTCATCCCCATACAGAACCGTGCCAAACCTTCCCAGTAGGACCAGATTCCTTGCTCATTCATCCCTGTGTCCAACCGAAATGACCACAGCCAATGCTCTCTCCATTTGCCTTTCCTAGGTGTGTTTCTTCTGAGTATCCTACATGTTTCCAGAGCTCAGCTGCCTGCCCAGAGTTTAGCGGTTCAGATTAATTTTGATCTAATCTGGCTTCAGCTCCATTTAGCCACTGACAACACAGAACAATTGTCTGTTCCCTTGCTCCCCCATACCTCCTCTTCTTGCAACAATGTTTTTTGAGATGTCATAGTCTGATGGTTGGGGTCAGGACTGTAACACATCTGGAAAAATAGGCTCCGCTGATCCAGCTGGGTGTTGGATTGATTCAATTTAAGCTAAACAGATACCAAAGATAAAAATTGATATATGGTGATGTCGTGGTTTAGGCCAAATCAGCCACTGGGGATGTGTGGGACCCCAGATGGCACCGACAGATGTTCCCCTCTACCCCTCTTCAAAGAGAGAGGCAGAGGAGAGAAAAAGAGACTTATGAGTTTAGAAGGAACTAAACTACTTTAATGAAATATTAATAATAAAATAAAAGGAAATAATGAAATATATACAAAACCATATCAAGCTCCCAGGATGACAATCACGACACCGGCTGGCACTGGGGAAGCCCCAGGCTGGATCTGGATTCCAGATCTGCATTCAGTATCGGGACCAAAGGCAGAAGAAAAGACAGAGTCCTCCTCAGTCGTCAGCCATTGAAGAAAGAGAGAGCGAGACAGCTGACCCTTTTATTCCTCAGCTTTTATACTGAGCATGAGGCAGATGGGATGGAATATTCTGTTGGTCAGTTTTGGGTCACCTGTCCTGTCCGCTCCTCCCCACAGGTGGGACCCCTTTATGCTTTTCCACTTCTGACCCTCCAACGTGGTAAATGACGAAGTTGGTTGGCCGTGGGTGTTATAGCAATAAGTATAAGCAAGAGCCTGTCTGCATACCATGCCTTGGCATCAGCTATAAACATTGGTCTTATCACTGTGAGAGCTAACAGTGTCTGCACAATATGCTGTTAATTTCAGTAGTTAGAAGAGGCCTAGCTAAGGAGCAAAGTTACTGAACAAAATTGATCCTGTTTTACCTCAAACCAGGACAAGTGGCTAGAGAAAGGTGAGTGTACTGAGTTCAAGGGTGTGGTTGTAAAACTGTGGTTGCCTAAAATCAAAGATTCAGAAACCTGTCTGGAATTTGTTTCCATAACAAAGAGAAAAAATGGAGAAAAAATGTTCACAGAAGAATAACTGTGGCCTGAAATGGGTGAATAACCATTTCAAAGATTATACTAGGAATGAGAAGGAAGCCTGAAAGAATGGAAGGAAAAACTGAGCAGTAGACAAAAGTACATAGCAGAGGTTAGGAAATACATAGAGTAAAAGTCTGCAACAATCAAAATGACCTAGATCTCAGGAAAGACATTAAATGTTTAAATTCTTCAGCCCTTATATTGGGACATGAAAGAAGTGAAGATGTGATAGATGAAAACTGAGTATTGAATTAAACCACTTACTTATTCAATATAGAAAGTGCTTTTGACTTTGGGGGTAAAGACAGCAGAGAGACAAGTGTCCAGAAATAGAAATAACCACATTTGAGGTGGAATGAAAAAAGTTTAATGTATTCAAGTTGGGGCAAAGCAGGACAGGATGTTTTCCATTACAGAACTCTTAGGGAACTGGCATACAGAACAACAGGTCCAAGTCCACTCCCACATATTGTTCATAAATTGATCAAGTTCAAGACAGTATCATGTGGTCAGAATTTATCACCTAAATTAAAGAGGGGAGGGGTAAAAGTCCTTCAGTCATTTGTCTGAAATTGACAGCATGCCAGGATTAAGACCAATTTTTGAAGGAGAGAATAATGAATCATAGAATCATAGAATTGTTGAGGTTGGAAGGGACCTTTAAAATCATGGAGTCCAACCATTAACCTAACCTGACAAAACCACTTCTAAACCACATCCTCAAGTACCACGTCGACTCTTTTTAAAAACACTTCCAGGGATGGCAAATCCACCACCTCCCTGGGCAGCCTATTCCAACATTGGATAACCCTTTCGGTGAAAAATTTTTCCTAATATACAACCTAAACCTCCCCTGGCTTAACTTGAACCCATTTCCTCTTGTCCTATCACTTGTCACTAGGGAGAAGAGGTCAGTCCCCATCTCTCTACACCCTCCTTTCAGGTAGTTGTAGAGAGTGATAAGGTCTCCCCTCAGCCTCCTCTTCTCCAGGCTAAACAGCCCCAGTTCCCTCAGTCGTTCCTCATAAGACTTGTCCCCCAGACCCCTCACCAGTTTTGTTGCCCTTCTCTGGACACGCTCCAGCACCTCAATGTCTTTCTTGTAGTGAGGGACCAGGAAAAGACTTAAAAACCAAGATGATGGTCTTCCTTGATTTCACATTAATAAAGTCTGATTTTCAAGAGTTCAGCAAAGTAATAAAACAATATAACAGGAAAATTTATTAAGATGGCATGATGAAAATTAAGTCAATATAAGTTGAGTGAGAAGTATTTAAGGGATTGGAAGTTGAAGAGTTGAAAGTTTTTTAAAGTGTTGGGAGGGGGACATGAGCCTGAGGGAGATCAGTAGCACAGTTCCTCAGGAACTGGTCTTGGAGTACTCTTGTTAAATATTTTCTCTAAAGACCTTAAAAGATGCTAAACGGGATTGCGTTAATGAAATTTACTGCTGATATGAGTTTGGGATGCATGAGCAGCGCAGAGAAGGGTCAGGACATTGTAAACAACCAGGTGGCTTGGATGCAAATCATATACTAATAAGGTCATATACTGTAATAAGTAAGTTACACAGTAAAGTAGGAGGTCACCTGTAAATGACTGGAGAGATGAAAGGCATGAGAATAATGGTTGATCACAGGCTGCATATACATCAGATATTTGATGAAGCATGAAGAAAGCTGTCATGATTAGGGGCTGTGTCAGTGAGGACAGTGCAGGGCTAAGGTCATTGTGTAAAGCATCAACAAGACCACACTTGCAACATGGGTGCATTTATCACCACCTGTGCCCAAGGGAGCTGAAGTCCTGTACAAAGGCTAATATGAAGACAGGAGTGGACAGCATATCAGGCTAGAAGAGCTGGGATTTCTTAGCAGAAGGAGAAAAGATTCCCAAATATGGACATACTCAACAGCAGGCAACTCAGAAGGGAAGACCTGTCTGAGATAAGAAAGATGGTGGCACTGAATGGTGGGATCTGCCAATGAAAAAAACCCAAGGCTGGAAATTAGAAACGTGTGCCCAAGCAATGAATTAGTCTTCTGCTAACAGGTGGGGAAAAGAATGAACAGTTTGATCAGAGTATGATCTATTGAACAATCTGTTACCAAGATGATGTGTTTGGTGTGGCACAAGAATAACTTCAGGAATCCAGGAGTATATCTCTCCTTTCTAAGTCGGTCTTAGAGATGCACTGGTTTGTGCTGTCAGAGGATTAGGTCACTGCTTCTTCTGTGGTCAGTGGAGAGATGTGTGGCCCAGTAAGCATGGACTGACTCTAGCTCACAGAAAGGTTGAACTGGGCAGGTCCTTCTCTTCTCCATATAAACAAACCAAGATTAGTTTCAGCCTGGGAGATGCTCAAGGCCAGAGCAACACTACAAGTGCATGTGACTGGCAAATTGACATGGAGACACAGAAGCAAAAGCTGGTTTGGGCAACAAAACTGGTGAGGGGTCTGGGGGACAAGTCTTATGAGGATTGACTGAGGCAACTGGGGCTGTTTAGCCTGGAGAAGAGGAGGCTGAGGGGAGACCTTATCACTCTCTACAACTACCTGAAAGGAGGGTGTAGAGAGATGGGGACTGACCTCTTCTCCCTAGTGACAAGTGATAGGACGAGAGGAAATGGCTTCAAGTTAAGCCAGGTGAGGTTTAGGTTGGATATTAGGAAAAAATTTTTCACCGAAAGGGTTATCCAATGTTGGAATAGGCTGCCCAGGGAGGTGGTGGATTTGCCATCCCTGGAGGTGTTTAAAAAAAGAGTCGATGTGGTACTTGAGGATGTGGTTTAGAAGTGGTTTTGTCAGGTTAGGTTAATGGTTGGACTCAATGATTTTAAAGGTCCCTTCCAACCTCAACAATTCTATGATTCTATGATTCTAAATATAAGAAGTGATCTTGCCATACAATTGAGCGTAAGGGCTCTATGTCCTTCCTAGGTGTAGCCTTCCAGCAGACCCTTCAGCAAAACAATAGTCTCCTCAGTCTTCAATATCCGTTGTCTCAGAGAGCCTAATGGTACTGCCCTGTCATACAAGGATGTTGGATAGATGCATCATTTGGGATTCGAGGTGTGCAGATAGCCCCCATAGCTAGAAATAAAAGATCATGGACAGGAATAATGCTCATCTCTAGGCACAGATGAAACAAGCTTTTCCATATGCCAGGGCCCATTTTGTCTGTGCCAGTGCTCTGTCAATCTGTGTTGGGATAACTCAAAGGGTTTGGGGTACATGGAGTGGTAAAAACGGGTGATGAAGGAAGAAGCGACCAAGCAGCATCTCTGCTGGGTTGGAGGAGAGCGACGTAGTTTTGAAAGCTATTCTACACATGAGCAAGATGGGAGTCATTTGCACTTCATTTCTGCTGAAAGCGCTGATAAGTCTAATGTCAACGCTGGCTAGATACTTTTGAAGAGATGTGACTATGATAATAAGGACGACATAAGCGAAACATTCACTTGGCTGTGATGTGTGGGGTCTGTTTTGGGACAGCAGTGTTATTCCTGAACTCTCTGTTTCCCTTAGTATCCTGTTAATGACGTTGATGCAGAAGATAAAGCCCTTCTCCACTTAGGCTCTTCTTGGACCTATTGTGTGAGGTAGACCAGCACAGCCTTCCTTCACCAACCTTCCCCAGACAGTGTATGCATAGTCATTTTGCCTCCTGCATCCTTGATTTTCCTCAAGATGGTGTCTACTTCTTATCACACATTCAATAAGAAAGAGGCGGCTCTATGTTCTACTTTAGCGTGAGGAATTTGGGCTTGTTTATGTCAACATTTTAATCCCGAAGTCAGAAGCATGGAAGCAAATGTTCCAGTGTAATTTCTGTGATGCAAAGGTGTCCACTGTTTTTTATTTCACGGTGAATCACCAGGGTGGTGATGGCAGAGAATTTACCGTGAAGTATCCACAAGGTGTTGTAGATTCGCTTCCCCTGTATTTATGCTCCACCCTTTGCATTTTGGGATTCTTTACAGAAAGCATGGTGGAATATGTGCAGGAAGATAGCCAGCTGGTCTGTTCCACATCAGGGAAATAAACATCTTTCCCAGATTCCAGGTCCCCTATTTCTGTCCTTTGCATATTTTCCACTTTCTACAGAAAGGTCTCTGGGGATGAGACACTTCTCCAGAACATGGTTTTTGGAAAAAAAAGGCAATACAGTGCCATTTATGGTTGCCCTCAGCCTGTCTCATCACAAGAGACACACAACTTTGGAGGTCTATCTTTACAGATAAGCAAGCTGGTCCAGCCTGGGTATTAACGAAGCCTGCTGAGCAAGCAGAATACAAATGTGCAGCTCTGGATCTGAGGACCTTGCAACAGCAATGACTGTTTTGCAGAATTTGCCTGGGGTTGAGGTAGGGAATGGCTGAAGGGACTTTACCAAGGGTTTGGACAGATCTAGGCTGGGATGGAATGGTTCAGTCTGAGAACTTCTATATCTGTTTGGAAGAGAGATTTTCTTCATTACAACACTCAGCACCTAGCAGCTGCTATTAATTAATGACAAGCCAGTGACTTTATGCAGATTGGCACTGTAGCAATAGATTTACAGCAGCTGTTGGGTCAGATTAACCATCCTCCCAGAACGGAGTCTGCTGGCCTGGCTTCCTCTGCTTATGTTTCTATGTGAATGAACAATTTTTTGATTCTTATCTTCTTTTCTTTTGACTGTCATACTTATATGTGCCCTTTCTGCCCATCTGAATGTCTCCAAGAACTTTCAAATCAGAGACCCATCCTGTCTGTGGAAAAGGCCACATGGTGACCTCAGCTCTCATAGATGTTAAAAGAACCAACAGATGAGACTGGCCTCCAGACACAAATCTGTACAAAACCATGTCATGGAAGCAGTTGTTGAAACAATAGAATCATAGAATGGTTTAGGTTGGAAGGGACCTTAAGGATCATCTAGTTCCAACCCCCTGCAACGGGCAGGGACACCTCCCACCAGACCAGGCTGGTGTAGCTGAAATGTGGATGAGATGGGAGGGAGGTAGGAGCAGGGCATAGTCTGGGTGAGGGAAGGCTGTTTAGTTTGGTTGCTGTGTCCCGGCGCTTATGATGGACATAGGCATTGGGTGGACCAGGAAGGAGGAGGAGATAAGAGGGATAAGGAGTATTTTTGTTGTTGTCCTCAGAGGCCATTTTGAGTACAGGGAGGGAATGACAGTGAGGCTCAGAAAAACGTCTCTGTTCTTTGCTGCCTTTAATACCAATCCCTGGTGCCAACCAGAAAAACAAATGCTGTATCTCTCGTGCCCACACATGCTCACCCTTCCACCCAGGAGTGGTGCTTTCAGCCTCTGTATTCACGGGTGCCAAGGAGGTGGAAGGAGGTTTCTCTGTTTGCTTCTTTGGGCTTCTGTAGGGATCTTGATTTGGGCCTTCACAACTTTCCTGGGCTTTGGGACAGCAGCTCTTTCTAAATTAGCAAGATGAGTAAGGGTTGTCCTCAGACTTCTAGAATGTGGAGTTTGGGACAATTTTCCATTCGCTCTGCGAGTGCCCTTGTTCTCTGAGATGAATAGCTTTTGTTTGCTGGGTATTTCTTCATGCTAGGATTGTCCTCTCTCATTGTCTTTGTGTCAAATGACAGTTTTTCAGATCATCACTTCTGGAGTAGATTCAAGGTTGAGGAGCAGCTCACATAGCACTTCTGACATGGACATACTTGTAAGCGGCTTCAGACTCCTTGCTTCCCATGGACACTGGAGGACATCACATCAATAGGTCTCCATGGCAAAGGCCAATGCTTCTTTTCTCCATCCTCCTGGGGGAAGGATAAGCAGAAGCAGGGTAGAGCTGTTGCATTGGAAAAGTACCTGGTAGAAGAGCATTTGCTGCAAAACCATCAAAGGAGAGAAATTAATTGCATGGGATTACGAAGGGCGGGAAAACAGCTGTCTTTGATAGTACATGGGTGTGAGAACTGTTGTGAAATGCTCTTCCATTTTACCACAAGACAATTGGGGCCAGTCCAGAAGCAGTGACTGCACATGAGCACTACATTCTTGGCAAAAGATTGCCATTCTCTGCCTCTATGGCATGCAGGAGGAAGAGCAAAGAGGGTTGTTTTCTTAATAGTTTTATTTTAAATATTCCCATTTAAACTTTGAATAATCAAATTCTTATGTCAACTCTAACCTTCCTTTATTTTTCTAAAGCTCATTTCACATGTAGAGGAACAGCATAGGTCAGATGTATTCTAATTATCACATCTTGACTATTTGAAACTTTAGCCACACCTTCTTCTCTTTTTAATTACTACAATTGAATAGGTGTTAAAAAAACTAGTCTCTGCCTGAATATCAGTATTTTAAGCAGGATGAATGCCTTCTCTTCACTAAATAAACTTTGAATTTTACAGACAGAGATTACATCATTTTCTCTTGAATTTATCTGTGAGAGCAAACAAATATTTTACCCTTGCTACATTGCAGAAAGCAAGTTTGAAGGATGCAGCTGAATGCAAATCCAGAGCAGAAGACACAACTAGTTTGGACAGAAGGCACCCGTGTGTGTGGCACCACACAGCCACCCAGGAAGACAGGTGGGTCCCTGCAAATAACTCAATGTGTAGTGATCCCTGATGAAGACAAGTCCCTCCCCTGCCCATGACTCCACTTTCACTCACCTGCCATGGGTGAAGTCTTCATTCCACAAATTCCCTCAAGGCCAGATTGAATCTTTAATGAAAATAACAAGAGATGAATGAGCAAAATATTTTCTTTTCCTGACTCAGCCCCATACCTGTCATCTCTGTTGCAGTCAAACTACCCCAGACATGGAAGGACACCAGCAGAGCTGTGAAAAGGTCCAGGGATGGCTCATGGTGTCTCTAAGTGTTTCACGTGGGGAAGCACTGGCAGAGGTGAACATGTGCCCATGAAGGGCATAAAGTTTATTTCAGTGTGGGTGGTGAACACAGCTGGGTGTATACAAATTCTGGCACAGACACAGAGCGAGAGGTGTTATACTGAGCTGGTGACTCTATAAGGTGATGCCCCCATAATATCGGCTTGTGGATGAGGAATCAGAGAAGCCATATAGGAAGGAGTCCCCATCCCTGGAGGTATTTCAGGGTCATGTAGATATAGTGCTCAGGGACATGGTTTAGTGGTGGGCTTCTCGGTGTTAGGTTAATGATTGGACTAGATGATCTTACAGGTCTTTTTCAATCTAGGAGATTCTGTGATTCCGTGACTTCAGGGCTGCAATAGGAACTGCAGATTGAAAGCATCAACATAGCAGTCACGGGCGCAATCTGGTTTGCAAGGAGTCCTGTGGTTTAACTTAGAAGGGCATTAACAGAGCTTAAGGTAAGGTCAGAAAGGAGCTGGCGAGGGATGTCTCTGTTATACAGAGTTGTCAAGGGGTAGGATGGGAGTGGGACTAGTCAAGATGGCGTGGGATGAACTTGGCTTCATCAACCTTGTCCAGTCAGCCTTGCCCCGGGTGAGTGGTGGGTACAGTTACTTTAGGGATGTTCTGCAATCAAAGGGTGGGTCTTTTGATTGTTTTTAGTGACTGCCCAGTAGCTTAATAGGTGGCAGAGCAGAGCTAACTGCAGGCTCTCTCTCTGGCCTGCTTGGATCACAAAAAGCCTTATTGCACAACAGTGTGTGGATAGTTCAGAGGAGGAATGTGGCTGTGCAAGGTGGTAATCATTCCCCAGCCATGTTATGCTAGCTGACTCTATTTGAGTTTATATTTTTAGCCTAAGTCTCTCCCTTGGCCCCATTAAAGTCACTATCTGAGCATCTTTCCATGTATTGGACCTGATAACATCTGTACAAAGCAGAGGTTTGGAGACACTGTGTAATTTGCCCCAGGCCATGAAGGAAATGTGAAGCACAGCAAGGAACTGCTGGTCCATAAATGTCAACTCATCCAGCCTCTCTGCCCCAGAGACTTTCTCCAGTGTGATCAGATGCTTTTAACCAGCTGCCACAAATTAGGTTGAATTCAGGGGACCTTGGCAACATTTTTCAGACCAGGTACAGGCAGTAGGTGTAACTTCTACTGGACCATAGGAAATACTGTGTACCCTAATTCCTATCCGCAGAGATAATGAATACTAGTTAATACTGCCAGTAGCAAATACAGCATCATAACAATTATATAAGCATCACTTTTCTTTTACTCTGAACATATGTCTGTAATGTTTCCTACCATAAAAATCATACCAAAGCAGTTACTCTAGATCAGAGTTGCTTTACTTTTCCCACCTGTAACAGGTAACCTCACTGGAGAATTCAGTCCATAATGCGACTGCAGCCTTTGGAAAAATGCAGCTCCTGCCCTTGAAAACAAGAAGCCATCCATTTTATTGTTCGGCTATATATTATTTAAATAAATGAACTGCAGTTTGATCCAAGAGGAGTAGAAATCTGTTGCATACATGATGGATCGAGTTGTTTAAAGAGACTGTCCTCAATTTTAGGCTTTTTGATAAGTTTGGAAAAGATAGGATAAGAACTGATAAAGCTGCTCAGCCAGCAATGTCAAGAAACAACTTGCTTGGGCAAAAAAAAAAAAAAAAAAAGCCTTGTTTTTCAAATTAATGTTGTGCTTGTGCCTCACCCAGCAAAAAGCTCTCAGCCTTCTTTCTTACCACCCAGAGAGAAAACCGACCTTCAGCCAGGGCTTGCAGAGTTGCGTGATGCCAGATCATCTGAATCAACTGAGCACCCTGTTGACAAAGGGTGCAGAGTAGAGCAGGAGGGACTGAGTCCTGTTTGTGTTTCTTAGGGCTTTACAAGGCAGGAGGGGAGGCCAGCCTTTCTGTCAACATGCAGTCACAGCACCTGAGAAAATAGTCCTCTTCCTGGTCCTGCCCTGGCCCAGCCCAGGTTCTGACCCACGACTGAGTCATTTATCTGCCCCAGTTTGCCACCTCCTAACCCTTCCCAGAATTTAAAGGGTTGTTTTGGAGGCTGTCTGTGGGTAACCTGGATGGGGAGTGCAGTGTCGTGCTGTTGCAAGTGCCATGCCAGGTACCCATCAAGCAGCAGTGAGTTCCACCAGTTAGCACCACAATGTGTCCACGGGGGCTTTCTACCCTGCTCTTTACTGTGTCTATCCCAGTCATAGACTGTCTCAGTTGCACCTTCTCTAAACTATCTAACCCCCCACCCCTACCTCCAGCACTGCATGCAAAAACTCCACACATATCCACAGAGAGGATATATCTCCAGATAAATCCAGAGAAGAATCACTCAGCGGTCGATCGTGGACTCCTAGAAAATGTGCAGAGAAGAAACTGGGAGGAGGAATCATCCCTTCAGCCTGTAAGGGTCTAGACATCAGATCTGGTCCCACCAGAGCATGGGAAAGTCCTCTCTTGGCTCCAGCAAGAAACTCCTAAATGCTGTAATCTAGCAAGTAGATGTCATTGTCACACGGGACCGATACGCTATCACCCAGGTAAACAGACTCCATACATGATAAAGACTTTTGACACCTCTCTTATTTTCAGGGCTGAATGTGTTTAACCTCTCCAGGAGCTGGAAGAGGCTGTGTCTCACCTAATGACCCTGGGGACTTGAATGGCTCTGGTGTTGGGTAGCACACTTTGGCCATTTCCGTACAGCTAAACTCCCAGTCTCCAGGAAGGGCTGTTGTAGCCAAGTTGTTTGGCCACTGGATGTGGATGTGCCTGACTGCCTGGGAATTGTTTCAGAAAGTGGGCACAGGGCAGTAGTGTGTCAGGGACCTTCTTACAGTGCAAGAAGATGAGCCCCTGGACTGGAGAGCTCATGGAGTTGGTCAGCCACACAGAAAACAGCCTGGCTGGGAGATGTACAGCTGAATGGGCTCCCTCTTCAGTGACTAAGACTCAGGAGGTTTGCAAAAGCCAGAAAACATCACCTCACCTGTCCCATATCTTCCTTCCGTCAATAACCAGATGTGTCTCATACAAGGAAGGTGGTTCCTTGTGGTTTTTCCTTTGGGGAAACCCCTTCCCTGCTTCCTACAATTAGCGGCTTGTTAATGCCTTGCATCCCAAGGATTTATGTACTTTTCTCTTTCACAATAACAGACAGTGTCATTATCTTCCGACACGTGACTTCATCTAAAATTTGAAGTTGGTTGTTGTCCCATGGCTATGGGTCCCCCCAGATGACTCGTTTCCATCAGTTAAATGCTTCTTTGTTATTCCAGCACATGGAAATAGGAAAAGCATCCTTTGCAGCTCCAGCAGTTCTTAGGGTTATGAGAGAGGAAAATGTGGCTCTTGGCCAATCTCCCTCCCCTTTTAGTGCTCCACCCGCTGCTGTCCTGACTTCACAGCTCTTGAATTCATGGGTCCAGCCTGTCTTGTCACTCCCAGGGTCATCTGTGTACTCTGCTGATACCAGCCTTGTCTTCCTTTGTTGTTATATTGGGAGGAAGCACATGTGACACAGTGGCCTTCTCCAGAATGTTTCCTGCCTTGTTTTTCAGATCTCTTCACATATGTGTTACTTGGAGGTCTTATTTGAGAGTTTCTTTCAGGCAGCTTTGTGTGGTACTTTTTCTGCTGCCGTTGCCAAACATTATACAAGATCTCCCAGTGCGAAGTGGGAACACCCAAGTTTATATCCAGAAAATAAAATATCTGGAGAAGGCAAACTATAATTTAGAATCTATAACTATATCGAGGGGCTATAACTGTATAGGAGAGATGTTAAAACTATAAAGTCTGCCTTGCATGCAGACACCTCACTGGTATCAGTAACAGAGAGGGCTTGAAATGGTTTTCCACATATTTAAAGCTTGCATGGTTGCCACGTTCATTACACCAGTAAAGGGCAAAACATAATGAATGTATCAGTGCCAGAGGTTGTGCTAAGCTGCTTCTTCATCAGACCTTCATCTTCTACATGTGACGAGTGGTGAAAGCCACTCTGGCTTCAGCAGGGTGTCCCAGGAAGGGGGAAAGGTCAGTGGGTGAAGAAGGGAAATTATTATAAGGAAGGGAATAAAAGGCTCTCTGGGTATCCTTATAACCTCAATAAATCTCCAGGAAACACTAGTCTCACCCTACTCATCTGTCCTCCTCACGTGGGGGTGGAAGTGGGTGTGTGCCCACAGGTGTGTGCTCACCTCCACGATCAAGTTACCCAGAGGGGAAAATGCACGCTCTGATGTTTACTTTCTCCACTCTCCCTGCTCTGCTAGGCAATCCCACAGGACCTTTAAGATAAACACCTTTTCAGCCTTATCACAGGACCTGTGTCCCAGGCTGTGGCATGGGGAGTGAATCAAAGAGGAACTTGGAGAAGAAAGCTTAAGAACCTACCTGTGGGAGATGGGAACATTCAGGGGATGCCACTATGGTCAGGATGGAGACTGGTAGTCCCAGAATTGACTTGGTTGACTAGGACACCATGGGGACACCCCTTTCCACTTCACTCCCAACATGATGCTCCAGGTACCCGAATGTGCAAACTTGCCCACCATCCCAAGGATGCTACAGCTATGGGAAGGTTTATGAATGGCTGTATGCGCACATAGCAAGGAAGGTGAGCATCGCTTTCGTCTTGTTTGGTAGCTAAGAAAATGCAGGGTCACAGGGTCACTAGGTCACAAGCAAGTTCCCCTTCACCTGTGATTGCACCTCATGGGTTTTCTTGGGGTATGTGCCCTCCAGAGTTTGTCATAAGCCAGAGCTCTTCAAGCTTTGGAGGTACAGATGCCACCTCTATTCTGCTCTGCCACGGCACCTTACAGCACCTCACCATTACACAGCAATGACCAAGAGTGAACATTGGCCAGACATGCAACACAACCACTGCAGTTACCGCTGGCTGCAGAAATACATGACTAAGTGATATACAGGTAACAAAACACACATTTGGTTCAGAAATAAGTATATTTTAGGTGTTATTCAGATCACATGCACACATGTTTTCTTATCTGGTAGCACTATAGCAATACAATAACAGTAATGAAGAAGCTATCATATGGCAAAGATTTGCCATCAGCTCCAAGGATGCTGTGTGGCCAACACACCACATTGCTCCTAGTTACAATTCCTGTGAAAGGGGTGCTCCAAGACTTTCTGTGGTCACGGAAGTCCTCTTCGGTCCTCACAATCTGTTGTTCAGGAAGGGCCAGAGCACACTGGCTGCTATCCCTGCTGCCAGCCCGTAGCTGTACCTCACACTGCCCGCTGCGTTGACATTGCAGAGGTCGCTACTACAGCAGGAGATATTCCTGGTGCCCACGCTGAAGTCCTGATATACTGGATCACACGACAGGTCACAGCCCTTGTTGATGATGCTGAAGAGCCCTGCGACCCCTGGAAGGAAAGCAAGACCATTACTACTAGGAGTCAATGCAAGCCAAGCCTCATGGAACTGAATAATGAGTTGTTATTCTCATATGAGCTCACTTCGTGGAAAAAAATGAGTGTTTCCCAACAGCTGCATGTTTTACTCTAGCAGGTTGTATTTTTGGGGCGTCAGTCAGTCAAGAGGGGCGGAAGGGTTTGCTTAAGTCAGTGTATTCCACAGC
The DNA here is from genome assembly GCA_013398815.1 of Ibidorhyncha struthersii. Classification (NCBI taxonomy): domain Eukaryota; kingdom Metazoa; phylum Chordata; class Aves; order Charadriiformes; family Charadriidae; genus Ibidorhyncha; species Ibidorhyncha struthersii. The sequence continues at coordinate 879,467 of VZSZ01001128.1, read as the reverse complement.
ACAGTTCGCAGGGGTTTCTAAACCAGCACCAACTATAGATATTCTAATAATTTAATTAATTATGAAAGTAGCCATTAACACCTCTGTTGGGGAGCCTAAGCTACTAACAGATGAGGAACAAGCGTGTGGAGTGATCTTTACTCCAATCCCATATGTCTTTATTGCACAGAGGTTTTCAATACCCGGGGAAGTTATGGAAACATGGCTATTCCCATTTCACAGATGAAAGAGTTATTTGATTTTTTTCTGAGCGACACAGCCTGTATTTCTGTGGCTGGTTGATACTCAGTAACTGGTGGTTACCAGCAGATTATGGTCTGCATGAAATCTCCTGATCTTGCACAATCGACTCTGGGCACCAACTCTTTGACATAAATGTAGTGTATAGGGCCAGTGGGTTATACAATGTGTTGGCTCTCCTGCGTGTGAATCCATAGCCATGGGTTTACACGTTTCCAACAAGAACAATGCCTACTGGAGGTATTGCATTCACTGCCTGGCAGAGATGAGTTTGAACATGCCACTGGTGGGTTTTGTGCTCCAGGGCTAAGAGCAACTGAGCTGTCACCACAGATCCGGACAGGGCAAACATTTTTTTGCCAGATCTATAATGGGAGAATTAAATCATTATCTGTTAAAGGATTTTACCTAGAGACACATAGATGGCTGTGTTCAGAGCTGGCTGTAGATAGGCCTAAGTGAAATTCTATGCTTTTCATTAGATCCACCTAAAGTCAGGTCTGTCATTGAATGCTCCTGACTTCATGACTAGGTTTCACCAGACTCAACCCCTCACATTTTAATTCATGTTCCAAATTTTTCAAAGCCATAAACTTAACTATTGCCCTTGTAAGTAAATAATTTTTGGTGTTCTGAAAGAGAAATAAATGTAATTTTGTACAGGTGAGAGACATTGGTAGGTATTTGCCATGCCATAGAATCATAGAATCGTCTAGGTTGGAAGGGACGTTTAATCAATCATCAACCTAACACTGCCAAAACCACCACTAAAACATGTGCCTCAGCATCACATCTACCCATCTTCTAAATGCCTCCAGGAATAACGATTCAACCACTTCCCTGGGCAGCCTGTTCCAATGTTTGATGACTCTTTTTGTGAAGAAATTTTCCCTCATATTATCCTAAACCTCCCCTGGCACAACTTGAGGCCATTTCCTCTGGTCGTGTCAGTTATTACTTGGGAGAAAAGACCAGCCCCCACCTGGCTACAACCTCCTTTCAGGTAGTTGGAGAGAGTGATAAGGTCTCCCCTCAGCCTCCTTTTCTCCAGGCTAAACAACTCCAGTTCCCTCTGCCGTTCCTCATAAGACTTGTGCCCCAGACCCCTCACCAGCCTCATTGCCCTTCTCTGGACACGCTCCAGCCCCTCAATGTCTTTCTTGTCGTGAGGGGCCCAAAACTGAACACAGTACTCGAGGTGGGGTCTCACCAGTGCTGACAGGGGGGACAATCGCTGCCCTAGTCCTGCTGGCCACACTGTTCCTGATACAGGCACTGATGTCATGTACAGCTGCACCCTCCTGAGATTCCTTCTAGGCACCAGCACTGTACTGGCCATACTGCTCAGCTTTTAGCATGATCTACTGGCAAGCACTGAGGAATTTATGGGGTAAAGCATGCACGTGCTAATATGACTTTGTTATCATGCTCTCTTTCCCAGCATGGGAAGAGGATTTGGTGATGGCCAGTGCCACTACCAAGGGACCACTTATCACCAAACATTTTTCTTCTGTCATTTCTATTTAACATGAAAGTAATACAAAAGGTGTTTTATCACCTTTTCTCCCCAGATAGCTTTTCTCTTCCTGCTGCACACTGAGCTTTGCTGGTCTGTACCAGCTGGTGTATCTAGAGTAGGTGGGGCTGGCTTGGACACTTGAGGCTGGCACCATGCTTGGCTCCAACATCACAACTAAGACATTTCCCACCCCTACTTTGCCTTACTGATCACATCTGTCTTGCATGTTTCCTTGTCCTTGCAGTCCACTTCTTTCAGACAGTTGGAGTTGCTACGCTGTGTCATGCAGCTGTAACACCGCAAAGAAGAACCTGCAAGAGACCAAGAGGGGTTATAAGACAAATCTTTCTGAAGCTCTCCCATGAACGCAAGTTAGTGCTTGCACTGGGAAACAGGACCATTCCTGTGGGTCCTCAAAGCAAGACATCATCCCTGTCATTGGGCAAAAAATGTTTTTTTCCATTTTTGGTGGGGAGTAGTGCACTCGCTTGAGGTGAGAGTCAAGTTTTGCAGTTGCTGAAGATGTTTCAGATATAGTCATCACAGTGAGGGAGCAAAAAGAGACCAGCTGGATAGCTGGTCTCATTGACTGGTCTCATCAGTCAATGAGAAGTGTTTCCCAAATGCTTCTTCCTCCGCATCTCAGTTTCTGTCTGCAACAGGCTTTTTGTGATATTCTCACCTGGGATGAAGGGATGAAGTCCCCAGAAGGACAGGTTAATATTATTTGCCTGCCTCTACAGACATTAGTGTTTTACCAGGTGGACCTGTGAGCCTTAGCTGAAGCATTGCCAGGGTTGGATGAAAGAGGGAACACCCAGAGGGAAGAGGGGGTGAGGGAGGGGTGGAGCAGACAATTTGAAAGGTCTCTTCTAGTCCATTGTCTCAGTTTGACCAACTTGTGACAGATACTCTCCATTCTGCCCACCCCCCCCGCCCCTCCCCCTTAGAAAGCAAAGGGCAAACACAGCTTTTGTCTCCCTCTGAAAACCAGGTCACCACGTGTTCCCACCCCCTCGTGGACGTGCCACTCTATGGAGGACGCAAGTCAGCATTGTTAACATCTGCTGTGCTGTTACGTGCATCAAACAAAGGCAGAATAAGCATTGCAACTTACAAGCGTCTAGCCCTGATGTAAAGTAGTCCCCAGAGGAGCTGAGAGCATGGTGCAATTACCTGTACCTATTACCTACCCATGCCCCAGGACATCACTGGAGCCTTGCAAGTGTGAGAGTTGATGTATATATATGTACTTTAAACCCATGACCACAGGCTTGTATCATAACTCCCTAAAGTAAATACCCTAATGCCTAACATACTCTTTTAGGACACGGAATAGAAACTAGTGTTATTCAGAGAAGGAGCAAGAAGAGATTTGAAGCGCTTGGTCTCCCCCTGGCCAAGCTGTTCTGGTATAAATGACTGATGCAGTCATAGAGGCGAGGAGCCAAACCCCCGTTTGTTTGTAGGGCTGCATTCTACTCTCACATTTATCTGACTTTTAATGCAATGAAAGTCAAATTTCAGAGCACCCTGATGGAAGCTGGAAAAGGAGAGGGTCTGGCCAGGACTGTATGAGACCCTTCTCAGCCTATTCCTTAGGCATCCTCTGCTGATTGAGCAATGTTTCTGCTCAGATCTGCTTCTTCTGTTCTCTGGTAATAGGGAAAAGCTGGTTTTAAACCATTTTTTTCCCAGTCAGGCCAAAAAAAAAGTAGTGACGATGTCCAAATCGCACCCATCCAGTTTAGAAAATAACACACCGTGGCATTATCCCCTTTTCTCTCCTATTAAAATTCTGTCAATCTGTGCAGCGTAAGAGGACACTTTTGGAATGAAGAGTTAGAAAACAAGTTGGAACAAAACTTACCTTTGCAGAAATGTTGCAATTTTGATAGCCTGGGAAGAAGAAAAAATAACCCTCCCACCCCACTTAAAAAAAAAAAAAAACATAGACACACATAACTATGTGGTCTGGCTTAAATAATTTTGATTTTGATTAAATTCAGTTTTGTATAGGATTTATCTTTCCTGGAAGCTGCGTTACCCAGCACTATGATCACACCACCAGCAGGGTGGGACCATGCATCTTTTCTATGCAACGCCCAGGGCATCCCATCAAAAAGCAAATATCTTCATATGACGACTGCACCAGCATTTCTTCCTTTGCTGCCAAACCCCATCACAAGTCTATTCGCTTAGCTGAAGATGTGCTGGAGAGGGTGTGGGGCAGTCTCTCCACGCTGTCTTACCTGAGTCCAAGCACAGGACTGCTCCCAGCAGGAGGACAAGGAAAACCTTCATTTTGGGATAGCCTCTCTGGTGTTGAATATGAGTTGTTTTCTCGTGGGGCAGTTTATATACCCTGGGAGGCAGCAATCGGGCATGCCCAGGAGGTGACCCTCTGAAGGCACCTGAGCGAGGCTGGACCAAGGGAGGGGTTGGTCTGTGGTGGTGATATTTGCGTTAGGTGCCTCTCCTATCTGACTTGTGACTCTTGGAGCCTAACAGCACCTCCTCTCCACCACTACGCCCCCGCCTTTCCTCCTACCCTTGGGCGAAGTGTTCACAAGAGTGGAAAAAAACCCAAATTCTTTAGAACAAGGCTGGCCTTATGCATTTCCCCAGAGCCAGTAAGGCTGTGGTTGCACCCTGTGAACAAGGCTCTCCACCCCCATTGCTATGTTGAGTGGAGCTATTGTGTTTAAATCGAGGACATAAAATTCTTTTAATAAACACTTCCTGCTACTTATCTGCGTGTGTGAGTGTCTCTGTGACACTCGTGGCATGTGGTAGCAAGGTATGTTGGCAATTTAAGTGTATTGGCCTCTTCCAGGTGTCCAGGTGCTCGTTTCCCCTTATTTGTACGTATTGTTTGTAGTCTAGTAAAAAACAATGGCCAATTCAAATTGTTTATGTGTGTTGAAATCAAAGGGACTTTGTGATGGGTTTGTTTGGTATTGTTTTTATCTGCCACGTCTGCACTGTGGCATGCTTCTCTTTGTCTGCCAGTCTAGTATAGGTTGGGTAGGGTTTTACACTTAAACTCCCAGCAGCGGGTACTGTAAACAGTTCAGGCTTGTAAAAGAAATGCCACTTCTCATCACAGATGAGGGTGAGTTCAGCCACATTCCAAACTGAAGTGTGAACGTTTGCTTTGGTGGGTTGATTGGAGACGTCTCACATCCCTCACGTATTTTGACCACTTCTCAGTACACGGGTGTAGAAGAAACCAGGCCTTTCTTCTAAATTTAATTTGCCATGTTTTCTTGCTTTATTTCGTGTTTTTCTTAAATGTCAGGAACTTAGTGCTTTCCAGTAATAGCTTTCAGTGACTTGCTCTCGTGTAGTTTAGCTCTTAGGACACCAGGCCCTTTTTCAAATTGAAAGGAAGGTGGGCTGGCATGTTGGTGGGTCATCGGTCTTGATCAGTGGCTGTGGGATGAGTGATAGAGAGTCTGCTGAAGTTAATGACAATGCCCTGATTTACGCCATTGGAGAATCTGGTTCAGGGGATGATTTTGCAAATCCTGTTTCCTCTGTGGGGATCTTAACTGCTTATCCTTGGACTCTTGAACTTCTGTTTAAAAGAAAAAAAAAAACAACCCTCAACCCAACAATTTCTTTTGGTGTCTATTGACTTTCGCTTCACCATATGTTTGCAGAACATCTCATTTATAGCTAACTGTTATGGAATAGCTGGATAAATAAAGTAGCAATATGTTCTCAGACTCTGGTGTTCCTTATTCAGAGATATTTAAGGCTATTTTTCTTTTTTAATCCCTTATGATTGTCCCTGTAGGGTTTGGTTTCTTGTGCTAGGGAAGAATAGGGCCAAGGGGAAAGCAGAACCTGATCTCCCCATCAAATCCACCCAGGGCTTGAATTAAATATTTCTTTCTTCAAGCAACTCATTGGTAAGCAAGAGGCAGTGCTCTTTTCATCCTCAGCAGCCTGAATTGCTGCCAGTCAAACTCTCCTAGTAGGATTACTTCTTTTTATTCTTTTTCTAACAGCATCAGGGCTGCCAGCGAAGACCAGGACTCATGGTGCTGTAAAAGAGATGCACACAGCTAAGAACCTGTCCATGCCCCAGTCCTGCTTGGCTGCAGCCTGAGGCTGTGTGAGAACCCAGTAATTCCTAGATCCTTACATCAATTGTTGCTTCTCGCTGTTTTTTTGAACATTTGTGTGCAGTTCCTGCTCGACTCCTGAAGATGGCAAACGTGTCCCATTATAATTATTATGCATACATTAACATGCAGTTGTCCATAGGATGGTATGTGCTTGGTATTTTTTACTTTCCTGATGTTATAAAATCCCAAGTTCATCTAATTGCAAGAAGACGACCATCTGTTTCCCCTGGGAATCTAAGGATGACTACATATGACTTGGGTTTTGGTGTTGTTTTTTTTTTTAATATTATTTTATGTTGTCAAAACAGATTCCTGGTAGATAGAGGTCTGGAGCTTTCTGTTGAGGAGGGAGGGAAAAAGGGCTTGATTATTTGCTGTATCCTGGTTCACCTGCCTGGTATCAGGCTGGGAAAGGGGTGGTAGACTGTGGTGCAGAGCATAGTGTCATGGATCACACTGAGGGGCTCGATAACAGTAGTAGGCATGAGCTGGCAATCTGGTGACGAGAAGTGCACTAGGTAAAACGATGCCTGGGAAATCTGGACAGAGATTCCAAGTGTCTCCAAAGGGAAAAGGAAGTCACTCTGATTTTCTGGGTTGTGTCAACCTTTTGGCTAGGTGGTCTGCAGAGGCTGTAGTGAAGCCTGCAAGATGACAGAGATAATGCATTAAGACTTCAATCACAGACTGCCTTTTTTTTTGTGGGGATGTCTCTTATAAGCAGAAGAGAAAGAAAAAAAAACGCAACAGAACCCAGCAAAGAGGAAACTGAGACGGAGTTCCACACACTCAACCAAGCTCCCAAATGAATTGCAGTCCTTGAAAGAGCCGGATCATCAGGGGATCTTGCAGACTCTGCAGCCTCTGAGCACAGAGGTGTAACACCTTCTCGGATGCCTTAATTCAAGCCAGAATTAAGTTCAAGAACAGAAGGAGCTGCTGTCCAAGCTTGCTTGGCCCTGAAGAGAAGTCACTGCCTTGCTTGCTCAGCATAAGCGTGGCTTGCAGCTCCTTTTCAGGGTGTCCTGAAGTAGGTGTGCAGAGGTTGCAATGGGCTGCAGAAGGAATCTTATTGGCTTTTCTGCTCCTGGAAGGTGTTTGGTACCTGTGCAGTGAATGAGCTGGGGTTGTCTGTGAATCTACTCAAGCTGTGGTGACGTGGGATGTACAATAAGGGATTTTAGTGGCCAATTTTTGGCATCGTAGTGCGAATTTCTAACAGCTGCACAGAGGTGTTCCTGGGAATGCAAGCAGCCTCAGGAGCAGCAAACTGTCCCGTGTCAGAATGAGTGAGGAATAAATGAGAACTGAGTCACTAGATGGCAGTAAGGCAAATCGCATTACAGACTTGTCCGTAAGGAGGGAACCATGGATCCTAAATGAGGCATGTGATTGGATAGACAGGAAGACAGATGGATAGATAAGGGAAGAGAAAGATTTAAAAACGAGTAGATACACAGATGTCCACAAAGATGGATGGATAGCTGGCAGTCAGGAGGAGCTGGGATAGCTAGTCCTGTGTACGCTCTTCTAACTGTGTACGTGATTACAGGCATGTGTTGCTCTGCTTGTGACAAAAGGCCACAGCATGTCCCCTGTCTCAGCCTAAAGTATTTCTTATCAACCTCTCAGCTGTTTTCCACTCTCCCGTGCACATGTCTTGGGATGGACAGGCACGATGCTGGCCCAGCAGCAGGAAAGATGATTCCTGCTGTGCCAGGGCTGCCCTTGACTGCCAGCAGAGATAAACTCCAGCTGCTCTGTCTGTAGATGCTTAACGCTGTTTCATGTCATGGTCTATCTCACACTACAAGGATTTACTTCTAGGTTTGCTGTTCAAATAAGCTTCAGAGCACATGGAGGCAAGGCTAAGCTGCCTGTGACATCTTCCAGAGTCCAGCAAGAGACCAGAGCTCTCATTAAGAGTAGAACATTGAGCAAAGAGAGAAAGGTCTTGGGGTCTCTGTCACTGGGCTGCTGAGGGACCTTTGGTATGTTCCTTCCCTTCTTTGTGCCTCTTCTTCCTCTAGTGGCAAATAGAGCTCATGACTCCTGCATCACAAAGGAAGTGTTTTGAGATCTGTAGGTGCAAACAAGTACAACCAGCGAGCATTGTAAAGGTTTAACAAGCAAGGAGCCTGTTTGACCTTGAGTATTTCTGCAAGGGTCCAGGCACAGACCCAAACATCCAGCTATTCCCAGTCGGGATTTCAGATTTTGGAAGCCAGCCTGACCAGCCTTGGAGAAAAAGTTCTCCTTCACATCACACACGCTCTTGCTGAGAACCATGAAATCAATCCATTGCTGCAAATTAATCCCACCATGGTGCTAATCTTGGCTGTGGAGCAAACTGTAGATGGACAAGATTCTGAAGGCTGTAGAGGTTGGAGATCCCCATACGGTGGTGCTGTTGCTACGTTGCTGGTGCATAGACCTTTCGGTGTGTGGGAGCAGCCCAGACTGTTTAAAATCTCGGCAACTTCAGAGCATCAAAAATGCATTTGACATTTTTTTGTTATTTTGCTAATTGCTAAGCTCTTTTGGTTGTAAAAGACTTGGAGTGTGGGATTCCTGCCAGGTTCTGCTGGCGATGTCTCGTGCATCNGGGGGGGGGAAGTGGGTGAAGTGTGGGGACAGTAGCCTGGGCTATGACCACAAAGCAGTTCTGTTCTTGCTTTTGCCATCTCAAAACACTTTCTTACCCCCTCACATACCAGGCATTGCAGTTTCCTACAGACAGAGGTAGCAAAAGGTAGTTTGAAACACAAGCAGAAAGCATGTCTTTGCTGAAATCACACAACACAGCAACATCAGACCTCAGACAAGGACCCTCAAGCACCCTAGCTGCTTCCTAGTCTATGTCCTTTTCCTTCCATCAGGAAAATGATTTAACTACTCTGGACCCTATAGGAAACCACAAATATCAATGGGGAAGCACCTGAGACTACCAATCCAGCGGCTGTAGGCAGAAAAGGGTAGACCTGATGGCTGGACTCACCAAGCCCCATATAGGGCCAGCAGGGACAATTACTCCTCATGTGGCAGTGGGTGAATTCAATACATGGCCACTTGTAGTCCCTCCTTTGTACTCCTTGCCCTCATTTTGAGGCCAGAACTCTTGGGTGGTACTGTTTACGCCGCTTTAACACAGTTTAGGGAAGAAACTTTGGCACAGGAGCTCAGTTCATGGTCTTACATATGAGGAAAGTATTTTCTTGACACATATTTTTCAGGGCTGTTTTGTGACTTGGTGGTGAATTTGTTGACAAAACATTTTCTGGGTTGGCAAATACCATTTTGTTGACAAAGAAATGTTCTGCAGAAATAATAAAGCTATTTTAAGTCCAGGACAGATTTTGCAGTCAAACCAAGGTAGAGAGCACAAGCTCAGTCTAGAATAGCCAATCTCCACTGGTTAGCACATGCAATTAGGATGCGGGAGATACAGGATCAGTCCTTTTAAGTCGTGTTTCCTTTTGCTTGAGCAGATGCTCTATCCACAGATACTGGAATTCAAATTATACTTGTCTTTGTCCCTCTTCTTAGAACTGTTCCACTTTGTGTTAACTAATTATAAACTAATTGGGCCAGAGAGATGTCGTGAAGCAATTTGATTTTGATGAATTGGCAAATTCTTGCAAAAATTGTTTCATTAAAAAAAGTTTTTTTCCTGGCTGTTTTATCAAATGGTCCAATGCTTAGGACAGCAGAAGATTAGTGGTACAAACTGGGAGAGATAATAGGAACTCTGATTAATACCTGCCATTTCCTCCTGTTTTAACTGTTTAGCTGGAAAATTGATTTGAAAACTCAACCCACAGTTTCTTGGAGCCATTATGAAAAGAGGAGGTTTTTGCTAACTACGGTGTATATGAATGGCTCTAAAGAGAGGACTTTATTCTGGCTTTATTTCCTATTTTAAGTACTGGCTAGGAGGATCTTTGGCAAGCAGCACCAGGGGAATGAAATTGTTTCTAACTCCAAGCATTGCCCTCCTACCCTGACAGCCAATGTAATCTGTACGGATTAAAAAAAAAACATCATTACTTCATAGTTCCCTTGCTGTATCCTCAAAGTTTTCTTTGGTGTAGCCTTAGGTTACCAGTTTTTAACTGCCTGTATTCAGTGATTCTCTGAGTTTCTTCCCATGTCAGCCACTAAGAATGAGCTCATCTGAAGCAACTGGGGTGTTGTATCTGTCCAGGCCACTCCCTATGCTCAGGTGAGATCTGGTCAGAAGATCTCGAGGTGTTATCCAACTTATCCTAAAGCTGACACCTGAATTTGTTCAGACAAATTGTCCCCCCCAGCTCAATTTTTTGGGCAAAATCTCTACTATCTACAGTGGGAGCTCAGATACTCAGCCTTAAATAGGCCACTGCCTCACAGACGGTCATGTTTTGTCAGATGCTCAACAATAAATGCACACATAAAAGGAATAATAATAAAAAAAGGTTCATACGGTGTGACTCAAACCTGTTCCCAGCAGTTAGATTTTTGGTTTTGTCACTGGAATGAAATCATCCTTCACACCTCCCCAGGCAGGAGTCAGAGATCCCTTCCTCTACTTGACCTTTACATATTGCACATCCTGCTTCCCCGTAACCTTTTCAGAGGTGCCACAGACCCCAAGCATAGATTTCTTGTAATCGATACCACAGCCCTGCACAGAGCACGTGAATTAACAACTGCCTTCTCAGTCTCTTCAGCAAAAAACATGATGCCTAAGAGACAGAGACAGGAATGCGCCTGGGATTAAAACAGAGACCCAACAGGACCCAAATGGAGGAGATGGATTTACAGACTGGTGCAGCCTGGGCGCAGTCAAAGGGGTGTGTTTTTCTGACCAGCAGCAAAACTAGTGAAGTGTAATGTGGTGGGTTGACCTTGGCTGGACGCCAGGTGCTCACCCAAGCCACTCTATCAGGCCTCCTCAGCAGGACAGGGCAGGGAGAAAATAAGATGGAAAAGACCCTTGTCGCTCAAGGTAAAGGCAGTTTAATAAAGAAAAGGCTATGCGCAGAAACAAAGGAAAACAAAAGATTTAGTCTCTACTTCCCATCAGCAAGCAATGTCCAGCCACTTCCTGGGACGTCAGGCGTCAACATGCATAGAGGTTGCTTTGGAAGAAAAACGTCGCAATAACAAATGCTCCTCCCTGGCTCCTTTCTCTTAGTTTTTATTGCTGAGCAGATGTCATACAGTGTGGAATATCCCTTTGGTCAGTTTGGTTTAGCTGTCCTGGCTACATCCCCTCCCAAGACCTTGCCCACTTCCAGCCTGCTGCTGAGTGGGGAATGTTGGAGACTAAACCTTGGTTCTGTGCGAGCAGCAGCCAAAATACTGGGGTGTTATCAACACCTTTCTAGCTACTGATACACAACACAACACTATGAGGGCTGCTATGGGGAAAATGAACTCCATCTCAGCTGGACCCAGTACACTTAGTTTCCCATGCACATGTACCCTCTATCCTCTCAGCTCCCAGTTCCCTGTTTATGTATCATTACCTGCCTTTTGGTTCCACCCCATGACTCCTTCCTCTTTGGCTGGGCAAAAGGCACGATGTTCAGGGTATGGATTTTCTGTCTGGCTAGTTGGCTGCTGCTTCTAAGAGTGGTTGAGGAGCTGAGATTCCTTTGGTGGGAGCACTCTTTTTGGTGTTTCTCCTCTGTTGGACCAATTTTCACAACACTGAGCATGGCTAGAGCTTTGAGACCTTTCTCCTCATTGAAGTTGTTTGAACCTGGGCAGGGTGATAGACAGCCAGATGCATGGGCAGGCAGGTGGACGAATAGACAATGTAACTGCATAAGCCGTATTTCCATAAATGAGGTTAAGACTTATGGAACTGTAAGAACNAAAAAAAAAAAAAAAAAAAAAAAAAAAAGAAGAAAGAAAAAAGTTAAAAGCACTAAAGAAAATGTCAAGGTTTTCAAGAAAATATCAAGGATGCTACAGAATAATTGCTGGCCAGGGAGCAGATAAAGAGGTAACAGAAGAGGTAACCGGTGCTGTTCCTCCCTTGTGGTCCACAAACCCTGCACGGAAGAAAAAAAGAGGAGTCCAGGAACAGTCTGTTTCTCCCATTTTGATGGTTCACATTGGATGGACCTTGGCTAATTCTTCTTCACTGAACAAAGCAAGGTCGTACACTCTCAGGGGCATAGCAGCCTGGTTTGAATTAATTTTCTATTAATTACCGGCATGATTTTAGCATGAATAAGCAATGGCTATTTTTAGCAGTAAGACTGATTAAGCGTCGAAGAGAACTACCCAGGGAAGTGGTGGGGCTCCTGCTGCTTAGGAAGGGGAGAATGGCTATTCCTGGTTGGATTAAAGCGATCATCTGGCTCATGTGCCACCTCTGACATTGGCCCTTAGTGCTTGCACAGGGAAAGATTATAAGAGAAGAAAACAGAAAAGACTGCTTTCTCCCACAATATGCCCCTAATTTTGGCTTCCTGTGACATTGTGGCTTTATGAGCAGGAGGTGGCATTCAGACCATTCTGCTTTTATATGAAAGACTTTCCTTGATGGATTTCTCCCACCCATTTCTCAGCTTTTTGTGGTATTTTTTTTTTGCACTAAGATATCCGCTGCAAAACCTTTGCTTATCTTCAGCCTCACATCTGCTCTTTCCAAGACCAAATAACCTCAGTACTTTTTCTCTTTCCTCCCTGGCCACATTTTCTTGACCACTGCTGACTGTTTTGGCTCCTCTCTGGATCAGCTCCAATCGGTACATCTTCTTGCTGAGGTCTTCAGCTCAAGGTTGGAAGCCCTTTTAAAAGAGAGATTTTTGCCAAAGGTGAGGTATTGCTCTGAGCACAGTGCCAGTGGGGTTAACATAAATTTTGCAAGAACTGAGGCAATGTGGTCTGCTGTTTTTTTATGGTCATTCATTTCTGAAGCCATGGCAACCTTTTTAAAAATTCTGAAGACAAAGTGACAAACATGTGCTTTGAAAAGCAATGCCTACATATCCTTTAGTAAATTAAATATCCTTGTAAGGGTTTTTTTTGTTTGTTTAGTTGTGGGTTTGTTTTTTAATTATTATTTTTTGCCACTCTGATCAATGGGCAAGAAGTAGCTGTGCAAATTTTACAAATTCTCTTGCCCTCTTTAAGTAGGAGGACTACATCAAAGCTATTGGAAATAGTCCCTGCCCATACTAACTTTTAACTGTACAGAAATTTTTTGGGACAATTGTATACATTTAGCTGCATTTATTAGACTCAGTGCTGTGTGAGTGTTGAGTAAAAAGACTGCTCTGAAATGTAAAGAATAAATTAGCAATTTACTGGCAAATGATGTTGATGGGGATGTAGTAGGACAGATAAAGTTTTCCAGAGTTATCTAAGTTAAGATAATCAAAAAAGAGACATCAAGGTAAGAGGAATCAAAAGAAATGAGCACAGGTGAGAGGGGCAGAAAGAATGAATTTTCCATCTGAACAGCCAGCATCAGCCACAGTACAAAATCAGTCTGGTTTAGATAACCACTGAATATATAAACTAGAATAAATTTTTGATAGAGTTTGCCTTGAATCAAGGTTATAAATTAAGCATATGCAGTTGCCATATTTGTAATAATGCAACTTTATTTTAGGGGCGTTATGTTGCAGAAGGAAAGATAGGCTGTGCCCTGGAGATGCTGCAATTCCCATGTGTGGGGACGCACCGAATCACACTTTCCTCTAGTTCAGCACCAGCAGCTTTAACATGATTTAGCCCCAAACATCTGACCCCTGAAGTGTTTCTTAACATTGTAAAACCCACAAGAGTTTCAGCAGGAATAGGTTATTCTTTTTGTGATGCTTATAAAATTGTGCTACTTGTAAGTTTGGACTATTTATAGTATTATTCCATAAAGCATTGCGTAGCCTTGGTTTGATTTGTTTCCAAATAATGTGTGCTATAAGACACTTCAAAAATCAGTTATTGGTAATTTTCCGTTTGTTTTTTTTTTTTTCTCAGACCAGCAAGGTGTTAGTTGACCTGGACTAAAACCTTCCCAGGGTCAGGAGATGATTGTGTTCCAGTACAGGATGCATTGTTAAGCTCTGTTTAATTTACAAGCACAGAAATAGCCAGTGTTTGCCATAGGGAGGCTGCTTTTATAGTGAACTGAGGGTTTTTTTGGCTATGAAAGCATCAATTACAATCCACTAATTGGGGTGACTCCCACTTCCATGTTGAACCTGGCTGCAGTAGCGTACCTGGGCTGTGAGACCAGCTCTGCTTTGTGGCTTATCTGGGAGGAAGGTGATGTCGAATTTTTTTCTAAGGGCTATTAAAGAACTTTGCAAATATTAACCCCTTCACACCAGTGTGCTCGAGGTGAGGTAAATATTGGGCCTATTTGCAAACAAAGAAGGGCAAGTGCAAATGACTTACTCATCATCCACTAAATAACGCAGCTTTTTAAAAAATTCGACCTTCAAAAGACACTCATGGGTGACAGAGCAAAAGAGCCAGACTGTTTCTGAATCAAACGGATCTGCACAGGTCGATCACAGTTTTAAAGAGAAATCCATGTAAACATGATGTAAATACATTATTTGTTAATTTGTCTCATAGGACTCCATTGGCTGAATGATTGAGCATGTCAGGAAGCTCATCAAGAGCCGGCAATGTGTGATTGCAGCCCAGAAGGCCAACCATATTCTGGGCTGCATCAGAAGTGTGGCCAGCAGGTCAAGGGAGGGGATTCTGCCCCTCTACCCTGCTCTGGTGAGACCCCACCTGGAGTACTGCGTCCAGCTTTGGAGCTCCCAAAGTAGGAAAGACATGGACCTTTTGGAGTAGGGCCAGAGGCCACCACAGAGATGCTCTGAGGGTTGGATCCCCTATGCTGGGAGGACAGGCTGAGAGAGTTGGAGTTGTTCAGCCTGGAGAAGAGAAGGCTCCACGGAGACCTTAGAGTTGATTCCAGTGCCTAAAGGCACTACAGGAAAGCTGGGGAGGGACTCTTGATCAGGGAGGGGAGCCATGGGACAAGGAAAAGTGGGTTTACACTGAAAGAGGGGAGATTTAGATGAGAGATTAGGAAGAAATTCTTGACTGTGAGGGTGGTGAGGCACTGGAACAGGTTGCCCAGAGAAGTTGTTGGAAGCTGCATCGCTGGAGGTGTTTAAGGCCAGGCTGGATGGGGCTTGGAGCAACCTGGTGTAGTGGGAGGTGTCCCTGCCCATGGCAGGGTGGGTGGAACTAGATGGTCTTTAAAGTCCCTTCCAACCCAAGCCATTATATAATTATATGAATATAGATACTGGTGCTCGCTGCAAACTCTACCTTGCAGACCAAGGTCCCCAAGGTCTAAAATACACAGTAATTATTTTCCCTCTGTGCTGAAATGCAGCCTCCTCAAGGGATGAAATGGGAGGGCTGCTAAACGGCAGTGCTGCCTGGCTGCTCAGGACATGCAGCGTGAGGCATACCATATCCACGATGATCATTATGAGATTTACTGTTGAAGAAGGCGTTTGTCTGGCCCAGAGCTTGGCCAAGACACACGGTTGACTTTGTAATTACTGCTCATGGGGAACCCCACTGTGGTACATCTCGCCTGCAGATGACATCTGAGATGGCATCGCAAAGGTGGCTTTTTAATCACCCAGGATTACAATTGGGAAAACACTTAAGGATGTGCTTAACCTTAAATGTGTACATAAGTACCATTTGGCTTGGCTGAGGATGAGACTCAAGTGTCTTAATCAATAAACACACCTTCAAAAAATGGTTAAGGACATCCTCCACACTCCCTGACCTTTTATTGCTGTTATTTATTCCCACTAATACAGGTATTTCTTGCTTTTCTTGGTTGCACTGCCGTGTCATTTTATGCTTGTTGCTCCATGTAAAGAGAGGTGAGACACCAGTTTGGATTGAAGGCCACTTGCTTTTACATATGTCCCTGTGAATTTCTCTTTTGGTTCCTCCTCTGGCTTTTTTTCCTGTCTTTTTTTTTTAACAACTCTGTTTTCAGGCACCTAAACTGTCTGGTAATTACACTGTCTTTGATAAACGTTTCTATTAAACACAACTTGTAAATACCTTGCCTGCTCTAACTACGTGCAATTTATCATAAAGGCTTGTGAAGCCTTTGCTTTCCCTCTTCTCTGTAGAAGAAAGGGAAACAAGTAGTAAACTCACAGTGTTATTTCAAGTAAGGTATTAAGAACGGGACTCAGTTTCATAGATTCCCCCCCCTTTTTTTTTTAATGAATACAACTGCTTAGACTACCTTTTGCAGGGTTATATGTCTTGTCTTCTGGCTTTCTATATTGTCTTCTATACTGTCTCTTGGCAACATGTTTTGCTCCCATTTATTTTGTCCCCACCTTTTTTTTTTTTAAAATTTCTTTGATCCCTTTTCCATATAATGGTGTCAGGTTTATAAAACACCACAGTGATGTGTCTAAGTGCAGACCCCTGCAAAGGAGTGGTAGACCCGTTTGGTTTACCTTGGGAACATGTTGCCTCCAAACTCCATTCAGGTGAGTCCTAGGTCAGGCTCCATCTCCAAGAGACTTCCCCAATGCAAAAGGCAGGAAGTGAGTTGAGGGAAATTGAGGAAAGTTCTTGTCAAAAAGGGGGAAAAGAAGTGTTGCTTGTCACCTTCAATATTTAGATGATGGACATGTTATGGTGCTTTGGGTTGCAATGACCTCTCTCTTGTCCCTACTGTGATCTCCTGCTTACTTGCATTTATTGAACATTTCCACTGGCTCTTGCCATGGAGACGTGTGCTGAGATACCCTTTCTAAGCAGAAATTTTCTTCCAAGAGGCACATGCAAATGTGGAAAATCTTTTTTACGTGTCTGTGATATGAACAGTTCTCCAAAGCCTTTGCCTCAGCTGTGGTGGACAGGAATCATTTGCCTTCTGAAAACACAGAACCTTAGGACAGGAGATGTTAAGGAGATGTAACAGGAACCAAACAACATTTAATAGGTACATTTTCATTAACTTTGTATTGGTGAAATGCAGCTATTGATCTATAATAGTAACATTCTCTCTACCCCTGGTTCCTAGCTCCGTGAATCCAGCTCCTGTGATTGCTGGTCTCCATCTGTTTCAGAGAGACTAGTGACTTACGGTACTTGAAGGTCCTTCACACCTGCTCACATCTGCTGAGAAAGTCGCCTCTGTGAGGCACCTCAGATAGGGCAATTGCTTATGAAGACACTCAGAATCGGTGGGCACTTCTGTAAATTTTACTTTCTCTCTCCTGGATGTTCACATTTAAGTGAAAGTTGATGCTTCTTGAATATTCTCCTGAATTAAGTTGTTTGAAAGCATTCATGAACTGAAGAATACCCAGTGTTTGGGGGTCTTTATTCTCCTCTACCTTACGCTTGTGGGGAAAAAAGTGGAACAGATGGTCCATTTTAAGAATAACTCTCTTTTATCCTGGTTTTGTTGTCACACTGCCCATGTATCAATGTCTTGACAAAGAACAGTGTCAGCCCTCACATCTCCAGATCTTTCTGGCTCTGAAGGGAGCTGAAGATGTCTGTGCTGAGCACAGTGGGGCTCTGAGAAACCAGCCTAGAGCATTATTCCTAAAAGCTGGTGTGGAGTCATCTGTAGTTAAACAACTGAGTGCAATTACGGCACCTGCTCTGTGCTTTTCCTCCTTCAGCTGCATGCTGCGTTAGACATTTTCCCTTGACCTCTTTCTGTCCTACCCAAGAAACAGAGCTCATTAAGGTGGCCTCATGAAGGGATGGGAAGCAGGGGATGTTTGAGGGTTTAGATTTTCTTATTAAATCCTTCTACCCTGTTCCTCACCAACCACTCAAGTTTCAGCTTTTTGGTATTCTCTCTTCTTGGTTACACCCATGTTGTTACTGCTGGCAAATCATGTGGCGTTTTTTCCTTGTGACCAGCATCTTTCTCAAGCCAGGTTTAGTTTGCTATAAAGTTCATAGTGCTCTGTTCAAATGGGCACTTTTAATGTGTGGAAAACAGTGAAGAGGAGGAGATTTCTAAAGAGGGATAGACTTCTACCACCAGTCTGGTAACCCAACCCTTCACATCTCTGCTATCGCTGCTGGTCTCTAAGGAGTTCTTCATAGGACAGAAGTTTTCTTATACAACAACTCAAATATTTCCCCACTGAAACTGTTGGTTTATATGACTGGTTTTGCTGTTCCTTTCCCTTTTTATTTCTCTTACCTGTCAACACCCCCTGGCTTTCACGACCCAACTCATTGGCAGAAACTCTTTGCAAATTCACCTCAAATTTGCAAAAATATTTAGAGGAAAGCAACAGAACACATACAATAAAGTTTACGCTGTCCTTGTTGGAGAATAAATATTTGTGAATGTCTCTGCAGCCAGGATTTCTTATGTCTCCTTTTCACCTGGAGAAGGTCGGGGGGGCTTAAGCCTGACTGAAAAATTTGCTTGCGTTTTGCTCACAGATGTCCCTTACATACCTGAGTAAAAAGATCAGACCAGAACATGAAAAAACATTTATCTACCTACTTTCCTTTGGTGAAAAGGTCTGAAGATCTGGCCTAGGTTTTCCCTGTGTAAGATGGGCAAATTCAGCCAAAATTTAGATGTGTTGAAGTTCATAAAACCAGTATAGTATCATAGAATCGTAGAATTGTTGAGGTTGGAAGGGACCTTTAAGATCATCGAGTCCAACCGTTAACCTAACCTGACAAAACCACTTCTAAACCATATCCCCAAGTACCACCTCTACCCTTTTTTTAAACACCTCCAGGGATGGTGAATCCACCACCTCCCTGGGCAGCCTATTCCAGTGTTGGATAACCCTTTCAGTGAAAAAATTTCTCCTAATATCCAACCTAAACCTTGCCTGGCTTAACTTGAACCCATTTCCTCTCGTCCTATCACTTGTCACCAGGGAGAAGAGGTCAGTCCCCATCTCTCTACACCTTCCTTTTAGGTAGTTGTAGAAAGTGATAAGGTCTCCCCTCAGCCTCCTCTTCTCCAGTCTAAACAACGCCAGTTTGCTCAGACATTCCTCATAAGACTTGTCCTCCAGACCCCTCACCAGCTACCTAACTCTGAGGCTATAATGATCAAAATCACTGTTCATCATGACATTGCATAAAACTGTTTAAAGTTAACTTCTGAGGTGTGATGCAATGAAGAAAGAAATCTACTGTTCCCACCGAAGCCCTGTCAGATTCAGAGATCCACACAAATGTCCCACAGGAACCAGCAAGGCTGGAAAGAGCTTGGGGCACTAACTATTCCTTGAGCATCTTCTCGGTGATCCTGACAATCCTTTTGAGCAGTACATTGCCCAAAGACAAATTTCTATCTCCTGGCTGGTAAGAAACTTTTTCTCAGAACAAGGGTGCAGTTCAGCTGTAGACAGGACCGGTACTATTTAACATCTTCATTGATGACATGGATGTTGGGACGGAGTGCACACTCAGCAAGTTTGCTGATGATACCAAGCTGTGTGGAGTGGTTGACACACTGGAGGGAACGAGTGCCATCCAGAGGGACCCGGATAGGGGGGAGAGGTGGGCTCTTGCAAACCTCATGAAGTTCAACAAGGCCAAGTGCAGGGTCCTGCATGTGGGCCAGGGCAATCTCATGCACAAATGCGGGCTGGGAGGGGAATGGATTGAGAGTAGCCCTGAGAAAAGGACTCGGGGGTGTTGGTTGATGAGAAGCTCAACAGGAGCTGGCAATGTGCACTGGCAGCCCAGAAAACCAAGCGTATCCTGGGCTATATCAGAAGAGGTGTAGCCAGCAGGGTGAGAGAAGTGATTCTGCCCCTCTGCTCTGCTCTGGTGAGATCCCACCTGGAGTACTGCGTTCAGATCTGGACCCCTCAACATAAGAAGGACATGGACCTGGTAGAGGGGGTCCAGAGGAGGCCACGAAGATGCTCCAAGTGTTCCAGCACCTCTCCTGCGAAGACAGGCGGAGAGAGTGGGGTTGTTCAGCCTGGAAAAGAGAAGGCTCTGGGGTGACCTTATAGCAACTTTCCAGTATCTGAAGGGGGCCTACAAGGAAGCTGGAGAGGGACTTTTTACAAGGGCATGCAGTGATAAGACGAGGGGTAATGGCTTCAAAACTGGAAGAGGAGAGATTTAGATTAGATATTAGGAAGAAATTTTTCACTCTGAGGGTGGTGAGACACTGGAACTTGTTTCCTGGGGAAGTTGTGGAAGCTCCATCCCTGGAGCTGTTCAGGGTCAGGTTGGACGGGGCTTTGAGCAACCAGGTCTAGTGTGAGGTGTCCCTGCCCATGGCATGGGGGTCAGAACTAGATGATCTTAAAGGTCCCTTTCAACCTAAACCATTCTATGATTCTATGATTTCTGTTCAAGGTGCTCCTTCCTCTATAAAATGTGACTGTGTAGTTCTTAAAGATCGTAGCTGAGAAAGCCTGTGTACACAGGCTTCCCCTGAGTCAACACATGCTTCTTCACTCCTCACCCAGTAAGAAGGCTTTTTCCCTTCCCTGTTTATCATCTTTTGTTTTTTCTTCAATTTAATTCTGTGGTTTTGTTGATGTTGTTACTGCTACATTGTCCTGAAGCACTAGGAAATGGCTGGAGCAGCAGACAAGCTCTGGAGGAGGAAATGTCCAATTCCCACTGCTTTATAATGCATGACTTCAAGAAAGGATTCTGCTGAGTGAAATTGGAAGAATTAGAGCCCTGTCTCAAACAGGAAGAACTGGTTGGATTTCTCCCACCTTCTCTTGAAATGCAGGGTGGTATTTGCTTCACCAGGATCCTTTGGGGACTTTACTTAAGGGAATGGCTGCTGTTAAATGGATGCAGAGCAGCAGTAGTGTTCAGGCTTTCTGCAGAGAATTTGGCCCATATCATGTGCCAGGTGATTTGTGTTGACAGTGCTGTTGCTTTTCTTCAGCCCACAGGTGGCTTTTAAGGCTGCAGCTGGGAGTACATGTCCCCCCCTAAATCATAGATCTAAGCTGTAAACCTCTTGGCAGGACCGTAGGCTCTTCAGAGCTGGTAGCCAGCACTGTACTTTTCAGGCAGCAGGTGTTAATTAAAGGTGGAGTGATGAGTGTGCTCCCTGCCAGACTGCTTTCATAGGGGAGGGAGTGAGCAGGACTGTCTGCATGTCTGTGCACGAAGAACAGGTATGGAAAGCAGTGAAGACTGTGGCATTCCTAGAGCTGAAGGAGGGAAGACTGGTGAGATTTCTCAGCTAAGCCACTCTATGTTGAG
>VZSZ01001128.1:833254-858356 GCA_013398815.1 Ibidorhyncha struthersii | reverse complement strand
GCTGTCCCCCATGGCAGTGGAGACGTGGCACTGGGAAAGTCTTGATGGATTGCACCCAGGTTATCCATCCAAGACTGAGACATGCTGGTGGTGATGGTGTAATTTTGCCCCATATATCTACATCTACGTCTACGTCTACATCTATGTCCACATCTATATCTATGTCCACATCTATGTCTATGTCTATGTCTATGTCTATATCTATATCTATATCTATATCTATATCTATATCTATATCTATATCTATATCTATATCTATATCTATATCTATCTATATCTATATCTACATCTGCAGCTATATCTATATCTATACCATCTATACCTCATCTGTCTATATAAAATGAGCATGCTACTTCTTTCCATCTCATCCCCAGTTTTAGGGTTCGATGAATGAACAGACAAAAAAGGCACCACACACATTGCCTGTGCCTGGCCCAACAGATGTAAGGGTCACTACCTTTTTGACAAATATATCTCTTTTCAGATGACAAAGGAGTCACTGAGCTATTTCTCACGCGTGGTGCTTGCAGAGGTGCTGATGAGTCTGGAAAATAAACTTGCTTTGACAAAAAGGACAAAAAGGATGCTGAGCGTGTGGATGAGGGTGGCTGGAAAGAGTGGGAAGGTCCTACAGAGAGTTGCCCACCCCACGTGTGCAGTGCCGAGACAATCGTCTGTGCAGGATTACTTTTCTCCAAAAGGGGATGAGTACTGTGACCATCAGGAGGACAATCTCTGCCTGAAAAGGTTAGCACTGCAGGGAAATCCTGTCTCTCTAACCACTCTCAGAGTTTTCCCCAGCACCGGTTTCACACGAGCTGATGCTTGAGGAATTGATAGGCCTAAGTCTTGCAGGAAAGGCACTTTACAGTGGCTGATTGCATTCCCACAATCAGATTTTGTTTTCTCTTGAAGCTTCCTTGGGGATTGCTGTGATCATCATATGCTTTTCTGTGGACTAGAAGTGGTTGCTCCCACGAGGTGAGAGCTCCCTTACCAGCCAACAGGGCAGATAAGCATTTGAAAAGCACATTTCAGGTTGCACTGCCTTTGATTTTTCTTTCACCTCGGCCCCTGAAGTCAGCAGGGGCAGCTGGGATCTCACCAGGCAAGAGGTCCAAGGAAACATAAGCGGCAGGAGCTGGGTAGGAACTGGGAAACAGTCCCCCACCAGATCCCGAGCAGGGGCTCAGAGAAACCCCCCAGCAGATGTCAGAGGTTCATAATGGAGATACGAACATTTTTAACTTGTGGTAGAACTTACTTTTGGCCAAGTGACAACAGCAGAAAGCAGAAAGCAGTTAACAGCTTTGCACTAAATGTAAGTCCGTTTCCACCTGCTCCCTTTCCTTTTGTACTGGTGTAACCTCTGCTCTGTCCCTTTGGATTGCAATTATTGCTCATCTGAGGCAACATATGTGATGCACTCATGGAGGTCAGACAGGAATCGGATGGTGTCCAAGAGGGGAGGAGAGCTAGCAAGCAAATTAACACAAACACTGTAGAATTATTGCATTTCCCCCTGATGGAATAAGCATGAAAAAAGATCCAGAAGCACCCACTGGAGAGAAAAAGGCATCACTGGGCATTGAATGTAGCAGAAGATCACAGCTGCAAAACCATCACAGTTTCTGCTCTGTCTCTTCATCTGAAATGATCCACAGAGTGCCTATTGCACTGGTAGTTCGCAAAATGTTGGTGGAGGGTAATGCTGTGAGCGGCCAGCTCACACTGCCTTGAGCGCACGGCTCAGTCGTGTGGAGTGGATCCTGGGGCTGATGGGAGAATCACCCCTCTCGGTCGCCAGCGTGCTGCTTCTTGTAGGTTGGGTGAGTGTAACTCATCTTAGAGAGTCTCCAGGGTAAATCCAGGTGATTCACTTGTTTGAAATTGTTCCTCTATGAGTGTTTTAACAGAGCTGCTCCTGAAAAAAGAAGACATGCAACAGAAGTGTTCAAAAAGCACAACAACAGGAAGATCTTAAAATAGGACTATTTACAAATCATTCAGGTAGATTATCAATAATTATAAATACTTAAAGGGAGGGTGCCAGGGGGATGGGAACAGTCTTTTTTCAGTGGTGCCTAGTGATAGGACAAGAAGTAATGGGCACAAACTTGAGCATAGGAAGTTCCATCTTAACATAAGGAGGAACTTCTTTCCTTTGAGGGTGGCAGAGCAGTGGCACAGGCTGCCCAGAGAGGTGGGGGAGTCTCCCACTCTGGAGACATTCCAAACCCACCTGGACACCATCCTGTGTAACCTGCTCTGGGTGACCCTGCTCTGGCAGGGGGGTTTGACTGGATGATCTCCCTTCCAACCCTCACCATCCTGTGATTATGTGATTATTCACGTTTATGTTTGCTTAGGTTTTTGCTTTTTTTTCTTCACTGCTTAACCTCTAAGAATGGACAAGTGGAAAACACAGGTTCCAGCCTGCTCAGTACCTGCTTCACAGCTGAGCAAAACCTACCAGATAGGTAGCATCTCAGAAGAAGATGTTTCTGGAGTTTACAAATATGCCAAATGAATGGACAAGCTTGAGCCATACAATAAGATCAGACTTGATATGCTGTTTAAAAGTGCAATTCTCCTTGGATTCTTCTCTTAAAAGTTGAACTAAATACATGATGGGGACCATCCTAGACTCACCCAAACCCACTGGAGAAAGATTGAAAGAACAAATAAAAAGTGGAAAAAAGATATATATATATATATATATATATATGAACCATTCTGGAATAACTTTAGCAGAGTTAAAAAGAGCAAAAGTTATGAAAAGCAGAGTTACAAAGAGCAGAAGAAGAAGGATTGAAAAGGGACTGTTAATGGATGTGGCCTGGGACACTCTCTCATTCTTTGTGATCTCAGATACCCAACTGATCTGTCTGCAAATTGTGGCAATCGGCGTATTGATTATGGGTCAGGGCCACGTAATCATAGCTGGTCTTGTTTAGCATTCCTCAATAGTTTTTCCCAAAGCAGTTTAGTGAGGAGGCAAGGCTCATGGAGGGGGAAAGAATGTTGTTTATGAGACCAACAGATGCAACTGGAGAGCCCTGTTGAGCTCTCAGGCACAGAAACCCCTCATCAGGTCTGAAACTGAAGCAGCAGGCTTGCACATAAGTACAGCTGAGAGCCAGATTGCCCTAAGTTATCTTCATGGTGTTAATTGGCAAGATAATTTGAGAGGAAAGGCGTCTTGCACTTGTGGAGCTAGCAGGTGTGTTTGTAGGGCTGGAAAGTGATAAGGTCATTTACTCTGCAGGATGGAGAGACAGAAGAGAAGCAACTCTAGTGCTATTTTTCTCCATTATATACACTGGGAAATTGAGGAACAGAGCAGTAAAGAAATTTTCTAAGGTCACCCCACTGGCAGTAACAAAGCTGAGAATAAAACTGGGAGTCTTGAAGCCCAGTCCATGGATCCTGGGATTTCCCTGCAATAATTGTGGCACAGTCACCATCAGTGTGAGTAAGGGAACAAAAAATGAGCTATGTGGAGCCTGACTCAAAGTCTGGAGAGCAGCTCCAACCATGCTGACAGGCCTATGAGCATGGAAAAGTTAACCATCATGCTATGATGTCATACTGAGATCATAATTGCTCCCTCTAACATCTCTGGAAGACATAAGAGGTAGAGCCATACTGGTCCCAGTTCTAGGGTTACCTTGAATGGCATTAGCTCAGGTTCCTGTGCTTCACTGCATGGTATAAAGGTATAAATGTGTCTTTTCATCCTATCCGAACTTTTATCTACATGACTTTTTCATGCAGAAATTGTCCTTGTTAGTCCAGTGCACTATCTACCTTCCTCATCTTCAACATAATTAAGGCATGAATACCACTGGAATTGAATCAGGGAGCACCTTCATGCCAGCCCAGTGAGAGTAAGCACCGTTACACCGAGAAGAGAAGCCAAGGAGCTAGTAGTGAGGGAGAAAGAACTTCCTTCTTGTCCTCTAGTCAGGGAGCTTAGGGTAGAGATGTGGGTATGCTCACTGGGGACTTTGCTTTGCAGCTGTCCTTTCATACCACTCTTCATAAGCTTTCATCACGAGTCAGTTCTGATTTAGCTGTTACAGAGAAATCTGCTGCCAGTCGAAGACTTAATTGCACTAGAGGCCTTCAACAACCTGCTCATTAATGAGCCGGAATTCAGATATTCATGACTTAATGAAAAAAACAGTAGAAGGGCTGGCCATAAGCTTCAGGCAATTCTACACTGAATGGAGGAAGCATTTGCTCCTGGTTAGGACATTAATACAGGGAGGATAGAGGAGAGTGGTTTGTCACCATCTGTCAGTTCAACCTGGAGCACAGCCAGGAGAGCCAGGCAGTTAATTAGAAATAAGACCTGCTTCCTTTCACAGACACATATATATATGTTTATATATAGGCATATGTATATATTGCCATTAGTGGAAGTATCTCTTTCCTTTCTAATTAGATGAGCCAGCCAAAATTTTGTTGGATGATATTAGCTCTGGAGAACTTGCTCAGCCACATCAATCTGCGTTTGCTTTTCATTTCTCTTCATGAGCTCTAGGACAAGCTTAGAGAAACACAACTCTATGGCAAGGGATGATATAACAGTCAGGTAGCTTGTGCTTTTTGAATGGGCTTCAAGAGAACAGCATTAGACCAAGAGAGGAAAGCCATCATATGCGTTACAGGGTTTATTCTTCTTCCTGGCATCAACATAATCATAGAATCATAAAATCATAGAATTGTCTAGGTTGGAAGGGATCTTTAAAGTCATTGAGTCCAACCATCTACCTAACACTGCCAAAGCCACCACTGAACCATGTTGCTCAGCACCACGTCTACACGTCTTTTAAATATCTCCAGGGGTGGTGACTCCATGGCTTCCCTGGGCAGCCTGTTCCAATGCTTGACAACCCTTTCCGTGAAGAAATTTTTCTGAATATCCAATCTAAACCTCCCGTGGTGCAACTTGAGGCCATTTCCTCTTGTCTTCTCCTGACTTGTTCAGTGAGCAGTAACTGCAAATGTGCCTTGCTAACAGTTATCATCCTTTTCCCAGATGTTCATATAGTGTCCTGCCAGCCAGCTGGGATAACCATTTTTCAAAGGAAAGGGGCTCCTTCTTAGCCATCGCGATCCAGATGATGGATACAGAAAGGCTGTGAAACTTCAAATAACCAGATGTCTAACAGGACTGTCCATGTTCTGCAGTCTAGAGACAACCTTTCAGTTGTTCTGTGGACAAGATATGCTTCTCCATAAACAATGTGTCCTGACAGAAGTTGTCTTTGCGGATTTTGTATCAAGGGTTTACAGGGTTACTACGTCTATATCTCCACACAGCTTTTGGTGACAAAACAGAACATATATCTGTCCAGAAATCACTTCATTTTGTGGTGTAACATCACTAGTTAAAAGCAGAGATTAAGGCAAATTTCCTTTTAAGCTGTGAGGAGGTTCACATGCTCTTAAAGCTCTTGTCTCCAGCTGAGATGGAGACACCTGCACACCAGCGTGTAGTACCACCAGAGATGTGAATGTGTGTCCCACCAGGACTCCAGCATCTGCTGTAGATGGGCACAGGTTTGCCCTGGACCCTGCACCGAATCAGCCAGCGTCCTGCAGAAGTCTTGGCTGCCTCTGGTAATCTCAGGTTGCACAAGATGCCAGAAAAGCATCTTTCTTATCAAAAAAAATCTTTGCTTCCTTCAGACAAACTCAGTTCTGCTTAGTCATAGGAGCATTTCTGAAAGCAGAGAAGGCAGCAGCAGGTCTCAGAAGATTTCTTGTTGTTCCTGCTAAATGACCACATCTTTTCTTTCTCACTGACCTCAACCAAACACAGGAGAGATTAAATCTTTTCTCTCTCACCCCTCACTGGGCAATATCCTTATGCCCCTGGGTTTGCGATCCTCCTCCTAACTCTTCATTGTTGCTTTGCTCTTTCTCTTTTTTACAATGACTTCCTTTCTGCACAGTGAACCTTCCAGCGTACCTCTCCCAGCAGATTCCCAGGTGTATCCTCGTCAGGAAAACTCCTTTGTTTTTTGGTAAATGACGCCCAGAAGAAATTCGACAAGAAGAAGTAATTATACTGAGAAGGAAGAAAGAGCATGGGTGGAACTGGTTTGCAGGGACTGTCTGTGAGGCCTCTTGGTGGGCTGTGAAGTCTAAAGAGTCTGTTTTTTCTTAACAGGCAGATGAAGCCCCAGACAGATGTTTAACATTCAAATGAAACAAGTCTCCATCCCTGTGCTTCTAGCAGACTTCAGTGTGTGCACATAGATAAGAGATGAGCTAAGGTTCACAGCTCACTTGTGGAATGACTCATCCCTTTAATTACATCCCTTTAATTACAAATTAGCCTCCTTGACCTTTTCTTCTTGCTTTCTTCTGAGTGCCACAGCACAGTCTGATCTCTGTGCTGCAAAGAGCAGAAGTAAGTGATGTCTCTTGGTAGAAACACTGTTTGAGCTGTGGCCACAGAATCATCTCCCTTAATCCCGTGAGTGATGCCAAAGAAGTGCTTTTTCTTGAAAAGGTCTGTGACTTAGAGACGGCTGAAAAACCCAAAGACAAAGTCACCACCTAAACCTGCAGAAAGAAGAAAAAAGTCTAGCAAATGAAGACACTTTGGTTTGAACATAGAATCATAGAATGGTTTGGGTTGGAAGGGACCTTAAAGGTCATCTAGTTCCAACCCCCCTGGCATGGGCAGGGACACCTCCCACTAGACCAGGTTGCTCAAAGGCCCATCCAAGGCTGGCTTTGAACACCTCCAGGGATGGAGCAGCCACAACTTCTCTGGGCAACCTGTTCCACTGCCTCACAACCCCCACAGAGAATTTTTTTTTCCTAATATCTATTCTAAATCTACCCTCTTCAAAACATAAAAACTCTAAAGACTGGGAAGGCTGAAGACCTAGTGCTGGCATTTCTGGACTGATTTGCTGACATGTTCTCTTTTGAGGTCCTTGAAACTCTATTGAAAGCGATGATGTTACTCTGACACAGAGCTGGAGTACCTTAAGGCTTGTTCAGCATGAGTATTCCAGCAGAAATGCTTCTTGGCAAGAACGGACATGGAATCCAACCAGGAGACCTCCAGAAGAGGATGGGTAAACCATTTCTAAAAGTGGCAGGTCCTTGGCAGAAGTGAATATAGGAAGTGAAAATTGCCTGTGAATTTCCTTTACTTTAGAACATTGAAGTCCTCAGGAACAGAAGTTCCTAAAAAAGGGAAAACATTATTTGAAGCTATTTGCCTTTATTCATCAGTGAATTTTTGAAATTTTCTACCCTGCTAGAGTGTTTGGAATAACACCAGATTCGCCCACTCTGTGCTGACATTTAACTCATCCCATTATATGTATTACGCCACCACTCCAGCTTTATCTCGGATATAATGTAAGGAACATATACACAGATTTAGAAAAAAACCAAATTCTTATGTGCTTATTTATAACAGTACATATATTTATAATTATCTTCATTGTGAAGAAAGTTAAGTGCACAGTAGAACAATAATGGCTTCTTCAGCTATATAAAAATGCCAGGAAAAGCTCTTTCCTCCTCAGTGAAAAGTTTCCCGAGCTGCTAATGGAAAGTTGCATTCTTAAAAAAAAAAGCTAAAAAATTGAAATGTTTTGTTTCTAACAACTGATAAAAGTTCAAAGTTACCTTTTTTCTCATTGTAAAAATTATATTTGAGAAGGAGGTGTAAGGCTTTCTATAAAGTTGAATGATACACACTGTCCAGGACAAGACTTAACTTTAATTAGGCTTTTTTACCAGATTTGAAAACCGAATTATTTTTCTAAATTTCCTTGGAAAACCAAAACCATCACTTGTTTTCAAAGCTCAAATCACTCATCTGTATCACTTGCTGGAAAGCAGGACTTAGCATCCCAGATAGGATAAAGCTCCAGCTTTGTGGTCACTCTTCCTGGAGGATGAGCAGATCTTTTCCTAAATCAGCCTACATTTTGACCTGAGAAGAAGGACTTGGGGCTGGGATGGGTACCAAGGCTCATGTAGAGACAAGGTGATGTATCTGCTCCTCAGATGTTCTTTCAACATCCAAGCTCTGGTGTCTGAGCCCACAGCTGCAATGCAGCAGGAAGGTGAGACTTGTGAACGGACTTGATTAAGTAGACCCAGTCACCCCCGAGCTTATTGTGGTGATGGGCTGGCATCACCCTCACAAGGTAGGAGCTGTGTGGAGTACCATCTGAAAACAACTGGCGTAAGGAGGGATCATAAGGAGATGACAAGATGAAAGACAACGTATTTGGAAGGAGTTTCCTTGGGAGGAAAAACAAAGGGTGAAAGAGGGTGAGAAGTTGGGGTGAGAAACAAAGGTCCCACCTTTGTGGTGGCCAAAGGGATAAGTGGCAGAAGTTTACAGAGGTTCAAACCACATTACTGCAAATTTTCCCATGAGGACAGCTGAGTGAGGCGAACAAATTCCCATAGGATTTCTTTCTCTTCTAGGAATCACCCTGTTCTGCTGTTTGCAAATGTCCTCACCACCAGGGTGAATGAGAGACTGAGGTGTGGTTGGCTATGCAACTGAAACCATCCCACACTAAGTGCCAACCAGATGGGAACCAACTCAGTGTTTACCAGGAAGCAAGTGGGAAATTCCACCTTACATAAGAGGCCTTTTGCCCTCCTCCAGAGAGCTCCTCGTGACCTACTTTCTTTGGGATTTTCACTGGAACTATTCAAAGAACTTCATACACATGTCTTGATTTGCAAGTTGAAAAGAAAAGAACAGGAACCTTGCTTTCTTTCTTGCTGCATGTTGCATAAAGCTTTAATAGCGAGTAATAGCTTACATGGGTTTGATTTTATTACACTTAAATGGGTAATTCTCATGTCTCCAACTGTGCCCAAGAGGACTGAATAGAACAGAAGTGACTGTGCCACAGTACAAATGGATCTTTGAATTCCTCTTAGATTCCCATGGCCTGGATTGTATTTAATAAGTCATGCATGGTAAATACAACCAAGAGATGTGAGGAGATTCGTTAATACTTGCAAGGCACTCAGGTGCCACCTTTGTGAATACCAGAGGAGAACACTGCAGATAGAGTATGGGAAAAAATGCCCTGCTTATATCTCTGCCCCTCCCCTTGCTCATTAGTGAAGAATGTCCCCTACCTCCAGAGATCCCCAGACATAGCTAATGAACCAAAGCAAGCTATTTCTAATTTTATCCCTACTTGCTTGTGACAGGGAGACGTAAAGTTATATCTGAAAGTCAATGTCCCTAGCCCTGTCTTTGATGATGGTTTGTATCGTCGCAATGCCTGGTGGCTGCAGGGCAGAGGTTTCTTATGGCGTGCCTCAAGCCTTGTCATGATGGACAAACCAAACAGCAGCGCAGTGTGAACATTTTGGGTGGGCAACATGAGGACTGTTCAGCTGAACTCAACTGTGCCAGTTTGGTGGCAGAGACAGCCTAGAACTCTCACGTCCTGTAGCTATCTAGGAGCTATCTTCACTCTACTCCTCCCTTTCTGGGTGATGTGGTGTATGGACACCTCTGAAGTGAACATCTCCTACGCTGTCCCCATCTTGCTGCATATTTCAATGTCTTGTTAATATTCTCACACTTCACCCAAATTCCACCCCCGCTGCTTAATCTGTCCTCACTGAATTCAAGGCCTTGCACAATCTCTTCTGCCAGTGAAGGCAGCCTTCTCCTCCCTTTCACCAGGTTCTCTCCACAATCCGCCTCCATACATCTTCATGGAGTGAATAGCTACCTGCAGTACCCCTACGGTCTGTGAAAAATATCCAAATAACCTAGCTCAGATGACCTCAGTGCCCTAGACAAAGCTATGGAAGTTTTCTAGGATGCTCAGGAGCATGAGGAGCGTCAACTGGCCTGTGCTGGGGGGCTGACTTGATGGGACAGGGTCTTGACATTCCCACAGATGATTTGCACAACAGCCCGCTAATGAAGCTGTTCCAGTTACTTAAGATCAGATATTGGAGCCTCTGCAGTCTGTTTAACAATGCAAAGAAGGAATTACGCTGACTCCTTTAACACTTTTAAACGGTTAATATGTCACTGCTGACAGCTGAATAAATTCTTAACTAATATGCAAATCGGCAGTTCTCTTAGAACCGCCTGAAAAAAAACTCGTCTCAAGGTATTTGTAATGCACGATGTGCACTTTAATGTTTGTAACACATTTCATACCAGTAATCATCTGCTTGCCCTTTATAAACAGAACTGCTGTTAAACCATGACCTGTTCCACGCTGGCTTCATCTACAACAGTAAATTAAAAAGTGTCAGGGAATGTTGCTAGGTGCCGGAAACTGATTTTTTTAAAAAATCCTATTGGATCGCTAGCATCCTCTTGGGCCAACTAGCACACTCCTCGACAACTCCTCAGCATGAGCGGGCGACTCATGCAGGGTCAGGGACTAAACGCAGTTGCAGTTTGGAAGCAGCCACTTTGTTTTGGAGGGTAAGTACAGATGTGGCTTGTTCCATGCCTGGCAGTCTCAGTGCTGGAAAATATTCCTGAACTGAAAAATACAGAGCTAGGCATTGGCTGTTAAGCAACAGCTAGGTGGAGGGAGCTGGGCCCCACCTCAAATACTGGGTTCACTTTTGCGCCGCTCACTACAAGAAAGACATAGTGGTGGTGGAGCGTGTCCAGAGAAGGGCAACAAAGCTGGTGAGGGGTCTGGAGCACAAGTCTTATGAGGAACGGCTGAGGGAACTGGGGTTGTTTAGCCTGGAGAAAAGGAGGCTGAGGGGAGACCTTATCACTCTCTATGACTGCCTGAAAGGAGGTTGTAGAGAGGTGGGGGTTGGTCTCTTCTCACAAGTAACAAGCGATAGGACAAGATGAAACAGCCTCAAGTTGCACCATGGGAGGTTTAGATTGGATATTAGGAAAAATTTCTTCACTGAAAGGGTTGTCTGGCACTGGAACAGGCTGCCCAGGGAAGTGGTGGAATCGCTGTTCCTGGAGGTATTTGAAAGATGTGTAGACGTGGTGCTGAAGAACACGGTGTAGTGGAGGTTTTGCTGTGTTAGGTTAATGGTTGGACTCGATGATCTTAAAGGTCCCTTCCAAATTAGACAATTTTATGATTCTATGATAAGTAAAAGACCTGGATCAGCTTCAGAGTTGTGTCCAAGATGTCAAATGTCCTGTTGTTTCAGTAGCGACTCTTGTTTAACCATCAATCAGGCATTTTTCATGGGCTATATCATTCCTCATCCTTCTTCTCTTTCGTGTTGAGTTCCTGGATTGGGAGGTGTCAGCTGCCCAGAGCACCCTCATTGACTACATGCAACACCTCATCATCCTATTACTTCTGCTTTTCTCACGGGGATTCCTGGACCTTTGACCTTGTAAACAGGATATATCTCCAGCTAAGAACCCATGTAGTTCCTGAGGGAAAGGATGGAGTGCCTTGTTTACTATTATTGATATTTTTAAGCCTTAGCATGACAAGGACAGACAGGCAACATTCAGGAAAGAAAAAAAAGATAGAAAAAAGTCACAAGTCCCATAAAAAGGCCTGTCCACAAAAATTTACCTTTAACAGATGTTCTTTCCTTCTTTGTCCTTCTGCATTTCCCTTTGTCTCATGTAGCAAACTTTCCCATGTGCCCTGAACGCTCGCTGGGTGGTACTTCAGGGAGATGAAATTGCTGCGTTAGTGTCACTAATACCCTAATTCGCAGAACAACGAGATATTTGCACTTACTGAGATTGCAAAGCTACGCTGGGGTTTTAATTTCCTATTTTTCTCCTGGTTAATGGAAATTCGGGCACCTCAATCCCTCAAAGACTTCTGAGGTTCTTCCTTCAGTATTTTGTATGTCTCAGCAGTGTGTGCAGGGCCTCCAAAATACACAGTAAATCAGCACCGTCCCTGAAGCACTTGCAACAACCGAAGGAGATTCAGCAAGGCTGCAATGTATTTATTCTAATTTAGATCTCTCCAGACTGTATCAATTTTACCCCTTATACACCATCAGCTTCCTCCCAGTCTCTACTTCCTCACACGATCCTTTGCAGCATCTCCAGGACTACAACAGCCCACTGGAGATGTGCTAAGGGTTCAACACACCACCTCATGTCCACCGCAGACCCCATCTATGGTATTTGGATTCATCACTGCTACTTTTCCATTGATACCTTGCCTCTCCTACGAGGCTCTGGTCCAAGACTCTCTGAAGTACCACTTGCCAGAAGTGTATTTCTGTAGATATTGCAAGATGCACAGGGAACTGAATCACAGTTACATGACGAGAGGTGGCCTGCTTAGCCTAAACTTATTTTTATAGACAGGGAGTATGTACGAATGAAGGATGAAGTCAGTTTTCACATTTGCCAGCAGTTTTTCGCCTGTGATCGTTTTAGCACTTGTCTTCTTGGTATGTTCTGTGTGGTTTCTATTTTAGTCTTGGAGGTAGCAGTTTTCTTTATTTTTTTCAGGTGGAGTTGTTCAAAAGCTTGGGAACTGCAGATCAGACAACATGTACATAAAACTGGGCATTCCTGGAGGGTTGCAGATCTCAATTCACAGCATTTGCAGTGTGTCATTGGAAGGAGTGTCTCTGCCTATATTTCTCAGCTGTAAGAATTGCGAGAGTATAAATATGCAATGAAAAAGCGTCTTGTTGCTATTAATAATATGGAAAGTGTGTCACTGTATCTTGACTGTGAGAGCTGTAGCCACCAAAACGTAACCCTTATTCCAGTCAAGTGTTGTTTTAAAATAGATGTAGTTCCTCTGCACTTTCTTGATTCCCAATTATTAATGTTGACCAGAGCCCCTGCAAACTTGGATATTTCATCCAAAGCTTTGACAATACTTTACAAAAGATATTAATTGATTGCAACGCAGTGTTCTGGCCAGACCTAGGAAATCTATCAGACCCCAGTATCATTTGGAACCATTGAATACTATGAAATTACAAATAATGAATCATGTTCCATCCCAGAGGAACATATTATATTGATGGATGATGTGACTCCATCCCATTTCGGACCAAACTATAAAACTTCTATCTTCTATTTACTTTTACTCGGGGTCTCACTGAAGTAGTTTTGTCAAAAATTAAGGTTATTTTTAATTTTAATCTCATTTTGATTAAAGAAAGAAATGACAGGTTGGAACTGTGTAGACTTCACCTGGTTTAGAAATTGAAGTTTGGGTGGTTGTGGAATATGATCTGGTGTTTGCAAGTCTACCTAGAGGCTCATGAAGCTCGCTATGACCATGCCTGAAGTTCCCATGGCCATTACTTGGTTTTTGTCTCACGAACCAGCTTGAAAGTGCAACATTCCCTTCCTCTCACAGAGCGTAAGTGGGAAGAAGAGACTTGTTGAGGATGAGAAATGGTCTGATAATGAAACCACTTTTCCTGAGATCTTAGTCAGCAACCACTTTTCATAGGGGTCAAAAACTGATGGCCCATGGGATTGGAGCTGGGAGAAGTGGCATCTGGTGAGGCAGTGGCTGTAGGACCTGTGGCTTTCCCAGAGGCAAGATTTGACCAATGAACTGATGGCTGGTATCTTACCCCTGAACCAGGGAATCTCATGCAATTTTCTATCAATTAATCACCACCAAGTTGTCCCTTTGAGAGACAGTTTTTTCCTGATGTCTATTTATTCTCTACTTCCACGCCCCACTTCTATTTCAGAAATAAAAAATTTAGCCTGGGTCCCTACAATTAACGCATGACCCGTCTCAACATTAGGTGGTTTCTCCTGCTTTACCTGCATTGATTTTTTCCTTCTATCAGTTCTAGCTTTTGCAGCACTCAAACCAGCCCTGGCAGCCATAGACAGAGCCATGTGTTAAAATAGTTTTGTCTGCTTATATTGTCCCTCAAGAGCTGTTCAGATTTGAGAGCTTAATTTGAGGCGCACACACAACCCAAGAGAGTGGGGAGAAGATGTTAAGAGAGTGGAGAGCAGGACAGCTCTCTTCCTTGCTGAAACAAGCAGTTCATAAAAACATTTTAGCCTAAAGGATGCAGTGTTTCCCACTGAAAAGAAGGTGTTGGAAGATAATGATGGACTGTACCCAAAGGTAATTAATCTGCAGATGGAAACATCTATTCACATGTACTCTCTTCATCCATTCATTCTTTTTATAAAGCCCGTTCAAGTCAACAAAGAAATTCAGCTGCTTTCCAGGCACAAAGTCCTCTGTGCCACCCCTCT
Organism: Ibidorhyncha struthersii; assembly: GCA_013398815.1. Taxonomy (NCBI): domain Eukaryota; kingdom Metazoa; phylum Chordata; class Aves; order Charadriiformes; family Charadriidae; genus Ibidorhyncha; species Ibidorhyncha struthersii. The sequence continues at coordinate 844,150 of VZSZ01001128.1, read as the reverse complement.
GGTGTCTGGCAAATTCTTCTTGCACTATGGTACTAAGCTTGACACTGATGGGGCTAATGAGGAGCAATAGCCACCACTTCTTAGTGCTGTGAGGATATTTGCTGCGTTCCTATCGATTTGGGGACGGAAGCAAAAGGCTGGTTGAATTTATTCTTCTAGTTCTCCATAGTACAGTGTCTCCCTGGGTTGCCACAGCAATAAATTTGTTACCTGTTTCTCTAATGATGTTGGCTAAAGATTTTAATGCAGTTATGTTTAATCACTATTTTGTACTTACAATGAAAACTCTGCAATTACCCTCAGGGACAATAACCACTTGGTGAACCATGCTGTGGGTTAAACTCCCCTCTCTGGAAAAGAAAATCTGTCTCTCAAGAAGAAAAGGGCTTCACACAGGACACTGCCACATTTCTGCCTGTTGATGCTGTTGTGCTCTGCATAGAAATGTGTAAATGTGCACTGAAGCGAAGACAGCAATGAATAGGTTTTATAACGCGATGGGTAGCACGCACACCTGCAAAATGTGGTCTCCATCTACACTTGCTGTAAATACATCAGGCAAAAAAGAACAACTTTAGTGATAAGACCAGGAAGAGCTTAACTCCAGCGTGGGTTAGGCACTCTGCCAACGTTTAAAAGGACTAAACGAAAATCCAGTCTCTGCTTTAACACCGAGCCTGAATTTTGAACCGCGACAACGTACTGAACAAACTCAGTAATCACACTCATTGTTTCCTTTCCTGCTTTTTTTTATTGCCTGTTTCAAGCAAGCATCCCACAGAAAAGTGTTTTCCTTTGTATCAAACAAAATTACGCACTTTCAAATGCACATATTTTTATTTCAAAACAAAAAAAAGGCAACCAAAGAAAAAACAATAACTTTGACTTTATTTGACCAAAGACCTATTGGGTAGGGAAGAGAGAAAAAGTTTCTTCAAATGTCCTTGCTGCTGAACCAAAATGTCCTTCCCAGCAGAGAAGGGGTTTGAACACAAACTTTCCACCCCAGGGATGACTGTTCTCCCTTCTGCACAGGACTTGCATAAAGTAACTGGGGAGCACAATACACATTGGTGAGTAATACATGGTATTCAGCTCTTAAAAAAACAGATGCTTCTGGTTCCAAGACTCCCGTGCATCATCATACCTGCAAGTGTGACTGAATCCTTCTGAGATCTGTCACCTGGAAGTGGCTCTGACTAATCCTCCCACAGCACAGTCACAGTTTGCGTAAGGGAACTAGGATGCACTTCTCCCCCCCCTGCTGCGATCCTGATTTTTGGGGTAATCTCCTAGGGTTTGACTCCCTAGCTAGAGGTGGCTGGTTCCGTTCGAGCTCTAAGAGGGGCTGGACAAAAATTGTAGATGAGTGCTGATTTCTTCCCAGTCGATCCTGTGTGTGTTCCTTTTTCTCCCTCTGGCTTTCAAAGGCACTTTCAGGAGAGATAACCGTAGGTCACTTGGGGTGATGGAAGTGATACCTGCAAAGAGGAGAAGGAACAGCAGCTGCCATTGGCATAGGTGTTAAAGCCAAGGAAGTCTCTATACCCTAAAAAAACCCACACCCTGCCTGCCTCAACTTGCTGCCTGTTTTTTCTGCAGAGGGAATTTGCTGCCTGACACTTCTAATTATCACACTGCAGAGGTGTGGGGAACCTGCCGACAGTGGCACGGATGGGTGCCGGTGAGAAAGATGAACAAGCAGTATTCTGGGGGCTCCATATGTTTCTCCAGCTTTGCTTGGTCTGCAATGGCGACTCAGCATCATCGTAGCCCCCCTGCATACACACAGCAGACATACTTTATGTCTATATATAGGCTGTGTGTATGTAAAAAACCACACACATCCTGAAGGAAGGCAAAAGGGAATAGTACTGGATGTAAACGCAGGCAGCTTAGATCCAATGATCAGTGAGGCCACCAACTTTCTGTGTCATCTTCAGTGTAAATACTCTTAATTTTGCTTTTCCTTCAGTTCCTTTCTGTGCTGTAAGGTGAGGGATCTCAGTTTCTGAGGGTATCCCAAGGCTTAGCTTCATAAACCAGCTGGACATTGGGCTGCAAGGAGACAGGACAAACAGCAACCATAACCCTCACTTATGTAGGGGTGTGAGATGGTATAAATGGGACAATAGGAGGGTGAGGTTAACATGAAGGAAATAAAAGACTGATTGGTGCAAATCTAATGTCAAGGAAGGAGAAGGAATTAGAACCTTCTTTTATGGAAAATGCGCACACAAGCTCTGCAAAGGGAATTCTATCAGCTAAAGGCAGCGCAGGGATGTGAGAGGCACGTGTGAGGCGGAGGTAGGTCTCAAAGGGAGATGTCAGAGTGAGTTGGGACCTGCTTAATTGCAACCTGGAAGACCACAGGCAAGATGGCAGGGGAGGGGGGCAAAAGGCAGATGGGTTGTCGATAGTTGAGGACAGAACAGACTCTCTGCTTGCTAGAAGAGGCAGAGAAGTCAGCAGGACATATCTGCTGGAGATTTAACCTGGGGCTTAGGGAAGGGAATGGAAGTAATGTGTTACAACATAACCTATTTTACCAGTCCATATACAGGGGTCCTTTTGGGGGAGTACTACACTATCAAGGGACACTCGTCATACCAAGCAACCACAGCTATGCCCCTGAGCTGAATTCACACCAGATGGATTTGGAATGGGGATGCAGCAGATTCAGTCGATAGGGGTCAATTCCCAGGCATAGGGGTACACTGAGGCTAAAGCCAGCTTCCCCCAGCGCAGGCATATTGTGCTGCGGGGAAGTCCCAGACAGCCCAGGGTTAGTTTGTGGGACTGCAGTGTGTCACTGCCATAGATACCCAGTGAGCAGTCTCCACCCAGGAGGATCCCAGAGCCCTTTGCCAACGAAATTAGCTGAGTTATTACTTCTGCGTCTGTTGAGAGAGTCCTCAATCCTCGGCTCTGCAATGCAGTTTCCCTTAGTGTAATATGTGACTTTGGAGTCATGTCCAGCTCTTCTTCTACACTACTGATTTCCAGCCAGACCAGTTGACTTTGTCACCGCAACACTGGAGACCAAACTGAAGATCAGATTGCTCTCTGAACCAGTTCTGCTGGATCATGGTGATGGGAACAGCTGTATGAAGAGGAGTAATGGCTTCAAACTGGAAAAGGGTAGATTTAGAATAGATATTAGGAAGAAATTTTTCACTCTGAGGGTGGTGAGGCACTGGACAAATTGCCCAGAGAAGTTGTGGCTGCCCCATCCCTGGAGGTGTTCAAGGCCAGGCTGGATGGGTCTTTGAGCAACCTGGTGTAGTGGGAGGTGTCCCTGCCCATGGCAGGGGGGTGGAACTAGATGGTCTTTAAGGTTCCTTCCAACCTAAACCGTTCTATGATCCTTTGATTCTATGATCAAGCTGGGCTAAAATCTACTGAAGTCAGTGAAAATTTTTTTTCCAGTGACTGATGGTGTCATGGGACAAGACTGCTATAAACATGTTATTTTAATTGCTTGCCTGGTGGCTGTGCATGCACACAGTGGTCACAAATTGCAACACACTTTAAAGATCAAATCTAGAAGGAAAAAAATCCAGTAGCTATTACCCAGTGTGCTGTTATAAAAGCACATGTAGTATATGGGTAGTGTATACCAGTTTACATTGCTTTACTGGCCCTCTGGTTCACTCGTTTCCTTAAAAAGGGACAGTAAAAAAGTGGAAAAGAATGTAAAAAATAACACAGCTGTTTTAAAGGGAACTTCCATTGCATTATGTGAAATCCCATTCTGGTTTTACGGATAGCTATAAATAAGTAAGCATGAATTAGGCTACATCTTTGCAATTTTATATTTTGTCTTCGACCTTTGCTCGGTGGTCAGTGTTAATTACTGAGTTTCTGTGGCTGACTGGAAGATTCACATATATTTTCTATAAAAAGCACTGTATTAGAAGCACGCTTCAGAAAGCACCTTCTTCGGAGCTGCCCCCTTTTCAATTCCTTGTTAATCCTACTGTAAGATTTCATTAAGTTTCAGAAAATATGTTCTTTCAGTCTGTTTCTCTTCAGCTCCCAGCTGGCTGTGAAAGAAGAGCAAAAGGAACGACCACAAGCTTTTTGTCACTCATGAGAAAAGTTATTTTATAAATTGAACCCAAACTGATGAGTTTGGTGCACAAGGGAAATTATTTCTCCTCTGAATATTGTTACAGTCATTCTTTTATTTTTTCCCATCTGATCTCTCAGTTGTAAAGGTTGAGGTCTCCTCTTTTAGTTGAACCTTATGGGAGATAAAATAATATGCAAAGACAGCTCAGGGCTAAGGTATTCAAGCTACAGTGTTATTCAGGAAGAAAAATACTTAACAAATACAGACTGGCTCAACTGATTAAAAAGTCAAAGTAGTATTGCACACATACACACAGAGAACATCAGCAAGTCAATGCTGTATCTATTGACTTTTCCTTCTGTTATCATTATTTTTTGCTAATTTTGCTACAATTTTTTGAGTGTCCATTTATCACACTCTCTCTCCTTCTCACAACTCTCCCTGAGGGTCTACTCTTTTATTGCTTGTTTCTAGCTGTCTGGTCATCACATTTCATCACTTACTGGCCTCTGGAAAGCAGAAGGTCAGAGGAGAAGCACCCAGACAACACTCAGAGTGAGCCTTCCTGACAGCAAACTGCATTTTGAAATTAAGCTCTATATAAGATATCCAGTCCAATTCCTTAAGATCAGCTTCACTTCCTAAAGGTGTTATATTTGCCTTATTTCCCTTAAGTGTACAGTGTACATATATTTTTTTCTTTCTTTCTTTTCCCTCTCGTAATTTGGGCAACACTTGCAGTTCCAAGAATGAAGCACGTATATTTGATTTCCTTTCTCTAACACATAGTGCTCCGGAATAGATATGTTAAAGAAAATCCAATCAAATCAGCACTCCAGTTTACAAGCTTTTTCTCAGAGAAGATTTTTCCCAGGGGAGAAGATAAGAAAGCAAAGCACTGTGAGAGACGTCTATGTTATTCAATGCAAAGGAGTATGTTCAGAGCACTAAATACAATTGTACCTAGCGTGTTATATTATCTATACATATGTAGCTAAAACTCAGATAACTTAAAGCAATACATTCTCCTGGGATACTGATATGGGATATGTTATTATTCCTACCTTCCAGTTGGGGAAAACACAAACTAGAAGGTCACATATGGGAAGCAGTAATAAAGACAGGACTCGTGTCACATTGCCTGAGCAATACCATACTGATTTTTTTAGCTTTTGATTCTTTCTAACCAGTGACTAATCCTGCTTTTTCTGTGAGCAAAGTTATAGCCATTAGTGGACAAATCATTGGTTGATAATCCTGTTTGGTAAACTGCAAAATTACAGACTTGATTATTAAATAATACCATTTATTTTGAAGACTGCAGACCCAGTACTTTACTTTGGTGGTCTGTCATATGAACCTCTGAGCATAAGCAATGTTAATCCTAAGGTTCTATCGCAGATAATCCCTTAAGAAGATTTCTGCATTGTGCTATTTAATTAACAGTGATGTCTAATATATTATTATTGTACTTCCTGTATTTTATTAAGAATTAAAAGCCTCTAAGACAAGGGCAGGCCTGCATGGATAGCCAATGGTAGGAAGCAATATAGATCCTCAAAGCTTCTCAAAGCATATTTCTTTGGGTAATAGTAGCTCTAAACATTTTTTTTCTTTTTCTGTACAGTCTCTTTTCACCTTCTGCACTTCTCAGATTCAACAGCTGTACAACTCCCTTGAAAATCCATCAGACCAAAAGGTTAAATGGCTTGTTTTCAAGAGACAAAAATGAAGAAGGAAAAAATATGTTGCTAGAAATTCACTACCATTAGGAACCAAGCAATTAAGAGAACACAAGTGACAGGAAAAACAGGCATGTGGATCAGGGTGGGAAATGAGCAAAGGTTACGGAGCTTTCTAAGACATCCTAGAGATGAGGTTTTCTGAGCTCTGGATGCATCAGTGTGACCTTTCAGTGTATGCTGAGTCCCTGGACCTGATACCTGAAGAAGGGAAGCAGGAGGTGTGAGCACTCTTCTCTTTACATCAGCTATTGCCGCTGGATAATCTTGATTTGCTGTATCATTGAGGGAAGGGAAGGTCAAGCCACCAAGCGCTTGACACATATGGAGATCTGTGATAAGGTCGAGATTTTTGGGGTGGGTGTGGATCCCTGCAACACAGGCAAAATATGGAGGAGTGTGTGGAAGAAAAGGCTTCAGGCACTTTCTGTCCCTCTTTAAAACTTTTTTCCCAAGATGCAGAATGTCAACATAGTAATTTTACATCCGCACTTTGCAAGGGGAAGTTAATTCTATGTAGAGGTGCAAGACCCTTTTCATCACCTCATCTCAGGTGAGAGCCAACAGCGCAACAAGGTCAGATGAAATGTGCCCTGAAGGTGCTTCTTTTCCTCTGTTGACCACAGAGCAAGTCTGAGATGATAGACTGTGATTGAGAGCAGCATGAGGAGAGGGACTTGGGGGGTTTGGTGGATGAGAAGCTCAGCATGAGCCAGTAATGTGTGCTTGCAGCCCAGAAGGCCAAACATATCCTGGGCTGCATCCCCAGCAGTGTGGCCAGCAGGTCTACGGACGGGATTCTGCCCCTCTGCTCTGCTCTCATGAGACCCCACCTGGAGTCCAGCTCTGGAGCTGCCACATAAGAAGGACATGGACCTGTTGGAGGGGGTCCAGAGGAGGGCCACGAGGATGATCAGAGGGTTAGAGCACCTTTCCTGTGAGGACAGGCTGAGAGAGTTGGGGTGTTCAGCCTGGAGAAGAGAAGGCTCCGGGGAGACCTTAATAGCCCCTTCCAGTATCTGAAGGGGGGCTACAAGAAAGGTGGAGAGGGACTTTTTACAAGGGCATGTAGTGATAGGATGAGGGGGAATGGCTTCAAACTGGAAGAGGGGAGATTTAGAATAGGTATTAGGAAGAAATTGTGTGAGAAATGTGGTGAGAAATGTGTGAGAAATGTGGTGAGAAATTGTGTGAGAAATGTGGTGAGAAATGTGGTGAGACACTGGAACAGGTTGCCCAGAGATGTTGCAGAGGCCCCATCCCTGGAAACGTTCAAGGCCAGGCTGGACAGGGTTTGAGCAACCTGGTCTAGTGGTGTCCCTGCTCATGGCAGGGGCATTGGAACTAGATGATCTTCAAGGTCCCTTTCAACCTAAACCATTCTATGATTCTATGCAGGTGTGTGCCCTCTAGGTAGGTGAAATGAATCCTGTCCTAAATGTCTGAGTGCTCTTGACCACAGTGAATCCCTCACCCTGTCTAGGGGCATTCATTGTTACCATATTTCAAGTAATAATGACTTGATTTGTGGTTTCCCTTCGCTAATGACTGATATTTCTGTTTTCCCTGGAAAGTCAGGATGAATTAATGTCTGTGAACCATCACAGGGCTGGGGAGAAGATAAGATGAAGAAGGAACCAGCAGCTAGGCAGGAGTCAGTATTATGGGCAGAACTTAGTATAATGGGTTACTGCTGGGCTGGTGTCCCCTACAGCGCTTTGTGAAGACACAACAGCACTCTGTCTCTGCTTTTCCTAGACTGGAGTTCTCACCAGGACAGAAACATTCATACCACCTTTGGTATTTCCTAACTTCCACAATAAAGCAGTCTTTATTTCATCTTAGTTCTTGCAATGCAAAGCTTGGAAGAAAAAGGTGAATGTATGCAAACAAGCAAAAGCAAACTGTTCTCTGCTGGGTCTGGGTTAAACGGGTGACGTTATGAATAGGTAGCACACCCACAGCCACGCTCAGTGGAGGATTCTAACACATGAGAAGTTATTGAAGTAGAATTTACATATCTAAATCCAAAACGTCTAGATAATAATCCAACACTATCTGACAGCTGATGGCTCCACAGGCACCTGCCTTCTTTTTCTTAGCTGTGGTCCAGCAGCTCAGAGCTTCTGCACATGTCCTGAATTGGCCTGAGAAGAAGAGCTGAGTGACAAAAAGAGAAACCCTGACTCGGTTTCTCCTCCATAGTCACTTGAGGAGCTGCTACGACCTTTCTTCTCTGAAAAGTCTGATTCCCATTGATAGGCTGAGGCACCAAACAGTTTCACTCTTCATTTTTTTTCTGAAACGTGGCCAGAATAAATCATCCTCTTGCACCTTGCCAGTGAAAATCTTTGCCAAGTCTTCTTTGACTCCAAATTCAGGACTCCACCATTCATATGATTGCTGGGATCAGTAAGGTAGAGCAAAAGAGTATTTGCCACCTTTCCTGCTTGAACTGTGTTACAATATACAAAATAATTAATTTGGGCCAGAAGAAAGCACTGAACATGGCTTCATGAGCAGATTGCTCGGCCACTCACATCATAGGGAAGACCATGGGTTTGTCTTGTGCTCATTCCAGTTCAGTATGAAGTTAAACAGTCCAGGCAACACCAAAACACCCACATGCCCGGAGGGATCATCTCCAGGGATGTGAGAAAAGTAATCAGAAAAGTCATCTTCATTGCCAGACAATATTCTTGAGCACTGAAATTATGTTTTCTACACAGCTAAATTGTAAGAACAGTGATGATTTTGGTCTGTATCAGCATTCTCTAACAAATCTTAGGCATAGTTTAGGAGTTTAAATGGGCCAGGGAACAACTCAGCACGCAGCATGGATCCCAGCATGCTTTGGGAAAGGAGAGTTGAATAGTATGGATAAACCAGTTGGTTTCAGCTCCAGATGTTTTAGTCTATTAACATAGGCATACACTTAGAGTTTGGAGAACAAATTCCTCCTCCCTGTGTAATCCTGTCTTGGGCAAGACACATATTGATATAACAAGGAAGGGGCTTTTCTGTTTCTGTCTGGCAGTGTCCTTTTGGAGAGGTGGTACTGGTATGAGGCAGACCAAGAGCTTGCGTCGTGGTCTTTCAGCATGCACACACCTTGATGTATTAACCTCATTAAACAGCTACAAGTAGTTCAACTCCTGGCTTGTTAAGCACTGTACTCTGAGTCATGCTATAGAGCAACAAGATCCTGTAGAATGACACTGTTGTCATGAGCTGAGTGGCTTTTCTGAAAGTCTGCAGATCTTCTTGCTGTCATATGGAGAGTGTAGGAACAGTTGAGACTGGACTACAAATATCCGACATGTTAACTTCTCTCCAGCCTGTTTTAAAGTAGCTAGCTCTGTGTTTTCCCATATTTTAGGCCCATGCTTTTCCAATGTCAGCTTAAAATCTTAATATCTTCAGGACTAACTTCCTTAGATGATATGAGAAATTACTTCACCAAAAAAATTAGGGTGCTGCTTACTGGACAATATGGTTATTCTGATTTTAAAACCAAAGCCACATGGAATTCTTACAAATGCTATGAAGAAAACAAAGGGGAAACATGAAAAAAAAAGGATTTTAAGAACAAATACCTTTATAGGCTCTGAGCTAGTGCATTTATATATTATGGAAAGAGCTCTAAAGGTTTTGATATTTATTTCTTTGCTCCTACAAAAGCAAAGGGAGGAAAGACATCCTCAGCTTGGTCCACACAGGGAGGAGAAGGAGAAAAGGATGTTTTCTGAACTTCTGATACTGAAAAGAGCTCAGGTGTCAGTGTCTCAAACTTTGCCAAAGGAGAGGGCTGATGTGGAGAACAAGCAGATCAATACAAGGACGTAAAGCCACGAAGAACTCCAGAGATGTTTAAGGCAGAAGAGACCTGTTTGCAGCCTGAGAGAGAACAAATGCATGTATTGTGCTTTTACTGCAATCTCTCTTAATTTTACAGTGTATAAGTGTGGGATATTTTGTACTTTAAGAGTCTCGGCTTTCCATAGAGCTTCCTCAGCACATTCTGGTTCAGGAGAGTTGTTTTTCTGAGCTAGCGGATGCTGATGGATCCCTCTGCCCCCCTGCCCAGTCTTTTCCTCTAATGTGTTTGTTTACCTGTTTACCGGAAATTTATCTTCACTAGAAGCATTACTCCTGAGATTTTATTAATCACCGCCAAGTAACACAACAGGCAGGAGTTCATCTGGTAACATCCTAGACAGAGGGAAATCTTCCTTCCTTGCGTATGTTCCTGGAAACATCTCCCTTTTCAATGAACTAGAGTTGCACAATTTAAACAAAACAAAACCACTGATGTAAAATTTCCCAGTTGGTCCTTGGGGGCCAAATAACCCTCTATCAATGGCATGATAGACGATGGTGCCACCAGGGAAATATTTTGGCAGTGTGTTTTCCCCATCCTCCTGTGAGCCGGTTAGATTGTCCATTTATCTCCTATATGAACAGTGACTGACCTACGTCAAGATGGATAAAGCCTTTAACAACCTGATATTTCCTTTAAAGTCAGCCCTGCTTTGAGAAGGAGATTAGACCAGAGGTCTTCTCCTACCCACCCTAAGTCTACATGTAGTGGACATACCACAGATGCCTTCAGTTTCTATTTGAGATCCAGATCCAAGCAGTACGTTTTGGCCTTGAATTCAATTCCAACCTCCACCATGCCTTTTGCTGTGTCTCTTCCCTCCCTGGTTAATCTTCAAAAGCACTGGGAACCCATTCCTAGTTTACCTGGGAAGATGCTTCAGCTATTCCACACTTGCTCTAGCTCCCTTCCCTCCCATTGTCGCAAGACTGACTTTTCCACCTGACTTTTCCTCAACTAAAGAACAGCTGGGAAGAGCTTTAGTGGGAACCTAATAGCCCTGTTTCCTTACTGCGGCTCTTTATGAGATGAAACCCACCTGAAGACAAACTCCGTGTTTTGTCCATTTCAAAGGGAGATGGCTGTACTTGGGGTGATATGTCCATCAGTAATTTCTTTGACGTTTTTCCTTCTGCTTCTATCGATGGGGAACGTTGAATTTCCTTTTCTCCCCCCCCCCCCCCCCGCTCGCGTCTGCT
>VZSZ01001128.1:744654-828399 GCA_013398815.1 Ibidorhyncha struthersii | reverse complement strand
CGCCGGGAGAGGGACCTCACAGTTCTCCCATACGCTGGATCCAGAGCAAGTGTGTCTGCATGTGGCAAATGAGAATATCTCGCCCTTTAAAAATCAGTCTCTTGAGAAATGAGGCTGGATAAAGCCACTGTGGAAAAAAACGAAGCAAAACTGAAACATTTGTTTCTGCCTCTGTATCAAAGACTCAGCTTTAATGCAACAGCAAAAAGTCCACTCTCCCACACTGACTACAATTATATTTTCGTTTATCCTGACTCGGCTGTGACCTGCTCTTGCTTAATGTGAAGTTAGTGTGGTGAAAGATCGATAAAGCTCTATGAGAGTGGCTTTTGCCTTTTTTTTTTCTTTTTTTCTCCCCCCCTTTTTTTTTTCCCCAGGAAATTCATTAACTCCTAACACTGCTGCCTTCCACGTGAAACACCTCTAATCCACCATCCCTCCTGATAGCTTTTCTCATAATAACTGTGTCCTGTTCGCTCTGTGGCTCTTTGATCAGCAGCTGTTTGGGAGAGGTCCTCTAATTCTTTGATCCTTTTCATTTCTAGCAATTTTTTTAATGGTAATTCTTTTTGGCAGGCAATCTCCCGAGTCCAGCATACTCTTTCTAACGCAGTGATTTAGAGGAAGGTGGAAGGAACCCAGCTGAGGGATAAAACATCCTGTGATAAAGTTTTCTCTACATACCTGTATTTACAATCTGCGTCATACCACAAACCTGAAGCCCCTTACAAGGTGATTAGATATTTTCTCGCTCATCTGCAGTACGTCTGGCTGTCCTAGCAGACTGACCTAACACCCAGATGTGTTTTTAAGATCCTGATGACAGTCAAGCCTGCTGCAGTGATTTCCACAACGATTTTTGTTGTGTCCATAACTGTAGAGAAGGTCTATCATCCCAGGAGAAGATCTTTTGGAAAAGGTGGCCTAGGAGGAAAATGAGGTGACAGATTTAAATCAAAAAGAGGCATAGATGCTTAGAAGGAGGGGAGAGTTTGCTGAGAAATTATTGCTAAACTCTTAGTTACCAAATTATTTATCTGTGCCTCATTTTCCCTGTCTGTAAAACAGGATAATTGTGCAAGCTTTTAAAAATTTTTGAGACTTGGGTATGAACAATCTCATTAAAAATCTAGATAGCACACTAATTATTACTACTACAAAATAAGATGCACATCATATACCAGCAATAAGCAGAACTTAAAATGGAAGACTCAGAATTCTGACAAAATTTTCCAAAAAAGGGTCTTCCTTAGAAACCTTGTTTTTTAGACTTGTATTTGAAGATCTATTTCTGTTTTAATTGTTACAAAACCTGATTGTAAAACATTGACATTTCCCACAAAACACAATTTTGATGCCTCAACCCAGTCTAATAATAACACTTGCGTTACTCTGAGCGGGACCACGAGGATAAATATTCTAATAAATAGAAAGTACTGTGTCATTCCAGCAACAGGGGCCAGAAAAATATTTAAAACAAACAGACTTTTATAACAGTATGATGTTGCTGAATTTAGTTATTCTCATGCTCCCAATGCACAGAGGCCCAGATTCAACCCACCTGGTTTTAAGCACTGAAATGAAGTACCTACATTATGGGGTTATTCAGCTTCCATCAATGAATGATGAGTGCCTTCCAGGGACAATTCAGCTCATTGGTGGCCTGACTTGCCATCTGGAGGTCCCTGTTTCTCGTTATTGATTTCAGCAGGACTAGAGTAAACGCTCATGGTAAGAGCCTACATTTGGACAGGACGGGTGTGAACTTCTGCTTGGTTAAAAACATCACTCGGACATGAATCAGCTGCTCTCTAACTTACAAATAACAGTACAGCCGTGTGCTGATAGCCACACAGACTTCTTATGGGTTGAAGTTGGTCTTGGTAATAGTTTGCCTTGGCTTCCTAGCAGATGGGTCATTAATGTGATTGATACTGATATCACATCATCAGAGCAAACTTAGCTGGGCTATTAAAACTAATTGCTTGTCAGGATGAGCCAGAAACAATTAGCAAGAGACACTGATTGTGTCAGAGGGGATTTATCCTTCTATCAGCTCAAAAGACATCACGGCTTTCAACTCTTCTGGCACCTTGGTTGAGTGGCAGCCAAACTGAAGGCTGGGCAAAGAACTTAGAGGCAATTCACCATAAATAATAAAGTCAGATGAGCAAGCTGGTTAAATCTGTCCATATTTATTTAGTTAATTTTCTCCTTCACTAGCTTGGGCTGTGGAAAGCCTAAGAAACCACTGTTAAACAGAGGTGTGAGATGCAGAAGGGATCGTTTAGGAATATTGCTGTAATGTCTCAGAAGAGTGACATGTCCATACTGCCTCCTCAGGGTGTTGTCTGATGAGCTTGTGGACAGTAACTGGGGGGCGGGGGGAATAAAAGCACTTTGTTCTTCCAGAATAGTAAGATGCTACCAGCAAAAGGGGATTTCCTGGAGGGATTTTTCCCAATCAGTGGTAGGTCTGACGCTACAGTATTGCAGATTCTGGTGATGGAATGACAATTATTTTTCTTTTTTTATTGAACATAATACTGGAGTGCTGACCAATTGCAGCTATTACAGAACCACATTATATTTTCCCCACCACATTACATATTTTAGCCCCGAGGCAGCAGCTAAGTTCAATCTGGGGCTATTACATTTTGCCTGTATTTGTATTTTGCTGCACCTCACAGTAAAGCCAGGAAGAATTGCTAGTTTGACCTCTGGAGCGTGTTCATCAGCCATTAGAGGTGGATGGTCTTTGATGCACGAAAGATGTCCCATGAAGGCATATGAGAACCTAGAAATAACATTGGTCTCCTGATGCACTGCATCTGGTGCCCTCTTGGCAATGGCTACCGTGCCTCCAAATCCCTTTTTAAATAAATGAGCTTCCTCTTTAACATAAGTAGTGTTTGCCCCTGCTTCTCCAAATGGAAGGCTGTTCTAATCAGCTGCAACTTCCTTCTATTTTCGCTCCTGCATTTATGTATAGCTAATTTAGCTTTATTTATTCTTTTGCCAGTAATGTCCTTTAGTTCAAATAGTTCTCATTCCTTGGCATTTCCCTCCCAAGTGTATTTATAGACAGCAGTCAATTCATGCCCAGCCATTGCTTTGTTCAGCTGCATGAACTTAGCTCCTATAGTCATCTCATTAGGTCGGAGAAGTTCTCCTTCCCCTGAAAACCCTTGTAGTCTTTGTCGCATGAGGTGGAATTTGTTCCTTGTGAACACAGGTGATTGGAGCTGCACATGATGTTCCATATAAAGTTGTACCTCAGACTTGAATAATATAATACATTCTTTATCTCCTCCCAAAATATCAATGAATGCTTCCCAGGGCTGCATTTGTCACATTAGTATGGTTAACCGTGAGTAACTAGAGTAGAGGCATCTATTTTGGCGCAAGTTACTTTAGACTCCCTTGACTGAACAGAAAGTGAGTCAATAAAATCAGGGCTATTTAAGGTGTTATTTATTCTTCTCAACTAGAAGAAAACACCAGCATTTGGTTAGATGATTCATGTTATTTACTCTGCCAATACAGGAAGTCAATCTTTATTGACTAAAAACGGATTTTGGGGTGATTAGCCTGTGATCACCCATGTTGCAGACAGTGAATGTTAAATGAGAGAGATCTCACCCCACTGAGCTTGATTAACATGCTCAGAACTTTCTTCTCCATCTTTTCCAACTGACTAACTTCCTCCCTAGAGCACGTGTTCTTGCCACTGGTCTTTGCAGCTCATGTTGTTAAATTGCATCTCATTTTGAATACTTTTATCCTCAAGGTCATTTGTTTCTCTCTTTGTGATAGCTTGATCCTTCTTGCTAGGTAAAATGCCTTCTAAATTTGTGTATTGAAGTGAAGACTCTCCTGCCTTTTGCATCATCATGATTAATGAAAAAAATAAGTAAATTCAATCCAAGGACTGATCTTTGGGTGAATTAGCTAATAACCCTTTTCCAGCCTAATGCTTCTCTGACAGTCCTATTTTTCTTTCATTCTTCCTTCCCCTCCCTACCTTTTCCACTACTTGTATTAGCCCTAGGAAAATATGTGTACAAGCAGCAAAGTGGAAGATCTCCCTTTCTTAGTGGCAATACTTGATTACACAATCTTAAATCGCTCAAGGAGCTACACTGAAAAATTCAGACAGAGTTTACACTGCACTTGTGACATTCCAGAGCAGGTTTTGCTCTATGTGTCTCTGATCCTTTTCAACCTCCTTTATTTATTCACTTCCTCATTGCCCCAGTGAAGTCCAGAAGGAACAATGCAATGTTCTGGCAATGGAGCACTTTGACCTGTAACGGGCTGAAGAACACATAAAATGAGAATGATCACAAAATAACAGGTTAGCTAAGGCTGGGACAGAACTCGGGGGGTCTGCTCCAACAGCCTGCTCAAAACATGGATGATCTTGAAGGTAATTTCAGCTTCAAAGTCAAATCAGGTTGCCCAGCAGTCCAATCAAGGCTTAAATATTCTACAGGTATAGAGACTACACGACCTCTCTGGGCACCTTCTTCAATATTTTCCCACCCTTATGTTGACTTTTCCCCCTTTAATATTAAATCAGAATTTTCCTTGTTGACCTTGTCTGCCTTGGTAGAGGCAGATCCTTTCGGAAGGTGGGATTTTATAGAGCGGTGGGCCAAGCATGTAGATTGAACATTATTCATTAACTTAGTCTGGCTAAAAGGCTTCATGTTCACGTCAAAGTCCTGATGCTGCTTAAATGCTTCACTTATGTTGCTTTAGACCTGCAATTCCCAGCTGCAGCTGGCTGGATCCAAAGCTGTCTCCGCTCAGCAGGAGCTGCGGTCAGCAAATGGGGATTTATTCATGTTTAGTCACACCTTTCATTTTAAGGAAAGGTATGACCAGAATGTCTAAAAAGGGGGTTAGTTCTAGGAGACACACTGATCAAAGAGGGAAGATTCTTTTTATCAATATGAATCATCAATATTAATTATTTCTCCTTTTAAAAATCCTGAATTAAAATATATGGGATTTTTTTCTTCCTTCTGCTCTGTTTTCTCTTTTCCTTTCTTTTTTTCCCATTTTTTTCTTCATTTTGTTCCTAGCTAAAAGGATGAAAAGAGAAAATAAAGGGGGGGGAACAGAAAAATTACTTTGAAAACGTGCTTTTAACTGAAGTTGAGAAAAGGGAATTCTGTTTGACCTTTCCTTTGCCAAAAAAGGAAACACAAATAACTTTAGGACTTTCTCAGGAAAACCATTTTCATCAACAGAGCCAATGCAGCTGTCTTCAAGACAGAGATCACCTCTTATTTCCGGCTGCAGCCCCTTCCTGAAGTTTTCAATATATTGCCTTTAATGGCACTGTTTTGTGCTTGTGCTTCCTTGATTTTTTGAGGTACCTTTGTTCTTCCAGCTCAAGGCCAAAGTCCAAACTAGGCAACTGGGAAGAAATTGAAAAAAGAGAGGAGACGCTTCAGACAAAACAAACACGGGCTTCCAACTAATACATGGGATACATTTATTTTTTAAATTGTTTTGTTTATTTCTCTGCTATTCCTTTTAATTAGAATATCAATTGATTTTCCATTGTCAAGAATAACTAGGTTCCAATCATCAGAGTCTGGAATATTAAGTAGACTTAATTTTTTTTATATAGAACCCATAACAATGTTAATATTAAAATGTCATCAGTCTTGCTGAGATACATAATGAGCATGAAATGAACATATTTTTTTTTATCCCCCTCCTTTTGCAGATCCAATTTAAATTACAAATGTTCTTAATAAAAATTGCACAGACTAATTCAAATATCACAGACAATTATTTCCAGTTCAGTGAGGGGGAAAAAAAATCTCCAAAAGAAAAAAATTTGGAGAGGACTTTCAAACTGAGCGCAATGGGTCTGAAGCATTCCTGACACTCATGGGTCTATCAAGAGGGGTAGTTTAGAAAAGTTAAATACTTCTCCTTTTGAAATGGCTTCTCTCCCTGGGGAGCAAATCCAGATTGATTCATCTTTATCAATTTCTCCTCTGAATATGTATATGCTAGAGCAAGGCAGCCTTGGTTCAAGTGAACTTAAATCCGTTTCAGGGATTCATTTGTCATATGACTTGTTTACTGTGGAATAATAACATCCACAAAGTGCGTTAATTAAGAATGTTTTTTTCTGCTTTAAATTAACATCCTGACTCTATCTAAATGAACTGTGATGTGCAGAATCTGTACGCTGTGAATGAACTCTGCTGTGTGTTTCCTAATGTAAAGGGAGGCATTTCAGCCCAGCTTGATGGGTTTTCAAAAACTCCATAGCAACGGGGTTACTTGAGGTCTGCTACACTGAAAATGGTTTTGTCACTATACGGAAATGAAATAGTACTACTTTTCATGTGGATATGGTTATACTTCTGGAGAAGTACTTATATCCACACAGATAATGCCCGAAAAGCAGGGAGAAAATCAGAACAAGTGGCTTATAAACCAGTCTAAATGCTTTCCTAGAGTCTCTCCGCAGTATGCATTTTGCATTAAAGAATGCCCAACTATAGTAATTATACCTATAATTAAAGTGGGCTTTAGATGCTCATTTCTTCATGGCAGGGTCTATCTTTTTATTAGCTGATCATATAAACTTATTTATTTATGCTTATTACGTAACACCTGGGACAATAAGGGCACTGATTTATAGCTCGCTACTGCAATAAATAAAAGTGACTAACAAACTTTGTTGTTGTAGTTCCAGATCATCCACAGGATGTAAAAATTAATGGAAAATAGGGAGAAGTGGGATAATTTTTTGCTGCTTCCTGTCCTTGGGTTGTTCCTCCTCCCTTGTAGGCTTCAGTTCGATTTTAAACGGGGGACTAGATCTCTGGCTTAGGGTCACCTAAGGTGGTATTTGTCTCATCTTGTCTGCAGTTGTTTATAGTGTGGGGGTTTCTGTCTGAGAATATTTTATTTTTTTTATTTGCCAGCAGAGAGTGATTTTGAGAGGCTAATAGAGATCAGGACACGTCTCAGCCAGTTGACGGCAGACACACATCCAAAATGCCGGCAGGTCTCTGTTCAGCAGCTGGTGTGCTTCCAGTCTGGTGTTGGGAGTCCAGACTGGACAAAGGCTCTCCAGTGCAAAAAAATGCCGCATATTTACTATTCCCCTATTACTTTCCATGGCACATGGGCCAGTAAAGGACTCTGTGGTTTGGACACAGAAAAGAACAGGGATAACCATAAAGATTTGATCCTTTACTGATCCAAAGGCATCACAAAGTCTCTTTTACACCAGTGTCCCAGCCATTGGGGAACAGAATTGATAACACTGGAGAAAAGGGAGCAGAAAAAGGCATCAAGATCTGACCAGGCAGAGAGGTAAGGCTGATAGATATCCCTTGAAAGCATCTGCCAGGAAGAGACAGCTCTCTCTTGTCATTCACTGAGTAGGCTGCAGTCTTCAACCCACGCTACTGTGTCATTATGTCTTCTTGTTGGAGGATGACGTCTTCGTGCATTTGAAGTTCTTATTTAATCAGCTTGCATCTTTCTGGATTTGAGAGGAAAACACAGTCATGTTGGCCTTGTTTTGCATTGGAGCTTCTCAGCAGAAGATAGATTTGGAGTTGTCTTCCACCAGAGATCAAGAAATGGGAAATCTTTTCTGCAACTGTTCTTCTATAAGATAATGTAGGCTCTGTCAATCTAGTCCCAAATACTAATTTATAATGGACTTCTGAAAAGATCAGTTTTTGACTCTTCATTATCAAACATTTTGTCCCAGCTAGTTGCCAGGAATTAAATATAACTATCAAATTTTATAGATGTCACTAAGCTTTGGGGAGACTAAGTGAGAAGGATGGGATTGTCATTATGGTGACACATGGGTCATTTGGTAAAGTGTGTTCAGATAAGTAGTGTATATTTCAATGAGGTCAAAATTCTACATGCATCCAAGAGCAAATAAGGCAGATCAGTCATCCATCAGGGTCTGACTTCATCCTACAAATTAACATATAGAGTGGATTGATTCTTTATAGGGTTTATATCAAGCAGTAACTCTGAGAAAGACTTACTGTAGATAATCAGCCAAATATGAGCTCCTACTTCAGTGCAGGAGCCAAAAAGGGCTAATGTGATTCCTTGAGGCATAAACATGGATCTTCAGTTTGGCCGAGGTTGTGTTAATTCTGTGTTTGTCACTGGTGAGATTATGGCCTGTGTTACAATGGAAAGAAGTTGATAAATTGGAAAGGGTTGAGAGAAAGGCTATGAGAATCATAACAGGATTGGATTTGGCTTAAAATGAAAGGAACAGGGCCTACTTATTAGAGAGAAGGTCAAGAAATTGTTTGATCAGTCTGTAAAAATTTACATCAGGACCAGACTATTTAACCTAGCCAACAAAGGTGTGGCAGCATCTATCTGGAAACTGAAGCTAGACAAATTCAAAGAAGAAATTTCATTCAAGTTTCTTCTTAATATTAAATATAATCAATGGATAAAATTTTTTTAAGGGCTAATGAGCAGCATAATTCATCACTGCCAATTTCTAAATCAGGATGGAAAACATCTTAGAACTGTGTGAGAATACAAACAAGTGTTGACTCCAGTAAATCTTCTGGATGGCAGACTGGCAGCAAAAAAATACGTATTGGAACACAGCGAACTTTGACTACTCCTGTGGAGAGTTTATTCTGTGTTCTGGAAATGTAGGACTAGATGTACATCATAAATTTTTCAGACTTTTCTCTTCTGATCCCCAGAATAAAACAAGATAGAGGATTTTATCCACAGGATCCAACAATTCCTGGATGAGCTGGAGAACACTATTGGAAAGGCAAAACAATATTAAAGGTAGAGTGTCCTGCAGCAAAGAACATTTTGTGGCTTCTGATAAACTATTGTCATGTCTAGTTATCTAAACTGCTGAAATGATTCTTTTTCCCCCAATGTGAACAGGGTTTTACAACTTCTTGCCTTCACATCTTGGCAGTAGGTGTCCAAGGAAAAGCCATTTAAAATCATACTCTGTCTCCAACAGAGCCTGGAGTTTTGAAAAAAAGTCCAAGGCATCTCTAATACTGACCAGTCACTAAATAACCACCTTAACATTCTTGATTCAAATGTGAAGGAGACAGAAGGAAGGCAGGTGCCACATGTCATCGTGAAAAGATCACTACCAAATTCTGGCTGTTGCTGATGATTTTGCTGTGCTACTGTAATGTAAAGATGGTGACGGGTATTCTCCCTCTGGCTTGTGGTGGTAAGTGTGTTTATCTAAGAGGACAGGCAGGAGTGTTTGAGGCATTTTTGTTACATGAGGTGTGGCGCAGTTGCTTCCATTCAGAATGCTGAAAGGAAACCCGTGATACCAAAGGTAATGGTCTGGATCCTGAAGTGACAGGTCCGTCTACCTGTAAAGCCTGTATTTACGGAAAGTAAAAATTATTTGAATCTTTGCAATGCATGAGCTTATATATATTCTACAATCAGACTTTAGTTCTTTAACTCTTCCTAATAACATTCCAGATGTCTTCCATTGTAATGTACAAATAATTTATTCTTAAGTGGTTAATTAAATCAAGATTTCTTCCTGGTTTTCTTTCTCTTCAGTTTCAAGGTATAAAAATAGCTAAAGCATCCCCAAATTTTCAAGCGTGGTTCACTTGTGCCCTGGCAGCCAAAAGGGCAAACTGCATCCTGGGGTGCATCAAACATGGCACAACCAGCCAGTCAAAAGAGGTGATTGTTGGGCTGTATTCAGTGCTGGTGCAGCCTCACCTTAAATACTGTGTGCAGTTCTGGGCCCCACAATTTAAGAAGGATGTGAAGGTCCTCGAATGCATCCAGAGGAAGGCAACAAAGCTGGTGAAAGGGCTGGAAGGCATGTCTTATGAGGAGTGGCTGAGGACTTTGAGTTTGTCTAGTTTGGAGAAAAGGAGGCTGAGGGGCGACCTCATGCTTCCTACTGCTTCCCGAGGAGGGACGTGGAGAGGAGGGTGATGGTCTCTTCTCCCTGGGATCCAGTGATAGAACGCATGGGAATAGTTCAAAGCTGTGCCAGGGGNCATGCTTTAACTTTTGGTCAGCCCTGAATTGGTCAGGCAGTTGGACTAGGTGTTCCTTCCAGTTGGACTGTAGGCCCCTTCCAAATTAAATTTCATTTTCCTTTCTGCCTTGCCTTGCCTTGCCTTGCCTTGCCTTGCCTTGCCTTGCCTTGCCTTGCCTTGCCTTGCCTTCCCTTCCCTTCCCTTCCCTTCCCTTCTCCTTTCCATTCCCTTCTCCTTTCCATTCCCTTCTCCTTTCCTTTCCATTCCATTCCATTCTATTCTATTCTATTCTGTTCTGTTCTGTTCCGTTCCATTCTATTCTGTTCTGTTCCGTTCCGTTCCGTTCCGTTCCGTTGTCACGGTTTAACCCCAGCCAGCAACTAGGACCATGCAGCCATTCACTCACTCCCCCCATGTGAGATGGACGAGGGAACTGGAAAAGTAAAAGTGAGAAAAAAAACTCGTGAGTTGAGATAAAGACAGTTTAATAAGTAGATCAAAAGCCGCGCATGCAAGCAAAGAGAAACAAGGAATTCCGTCGCTACTTCCCATCGGCAGGTAGGTGTTCAGCCATCTCCAGGAAAGCATCTCCATCATGCATAATGGTTTACTGGGAAGACAAATGGCATAACTTTGAACATCTCCCCGCTTCCTTCTTCTTCCCCCAGCTTTATTGCTGAGCATGACGTCATATGGCATGGAAGATCCCTTTGGTCAGTTGGGGTCAGCTGTACTGGCTGTGTCTCCTTCCAACTTTTTGTGCGTTCCCAACCTACTTGCTGGTGGGGCGGCATGAGGAGCAGAAAAGGCCTTGAGAGCTTAGCAACAACCAAAACAACCAGTGCACTATTGACACGGCACTCATCCTGAATCCAAAACTTAGCCCAACGCCAGCTGCTAGCAAGAAAGTTAACTCCATCCCAGCTGAAACCATGTCATCTATTCAGGCTCATTTAAAATGTTTTGGGCCCTCAAATGTCAGCTGGAGGACATTTCATCCAAGGAAAGAGGGAAGAGAGGAAAAGAATTGGAAATCATTCTGCAGGCTTCTTGCCAAGAACCTCCCAATCCTACCATGTTTGGCAGCTCAGAAGGAAAAACGTGCCATCATTTCTGTTATTTTAAAGCGATACAGTAGAGTGGAAAGTGATTCGAAATGCTGAAGTGCCTCCAGCAGCATTAGAAATGCTCTATTTATAGAGTGATCAGTCAACGCATTGCCAGCATGATGGCCACTGATACAGTGAGCCAATTAAAAATATATGCATTTGAATGTAGTCAGAAATTAAAATAGAAATTTTAAAAGGATGAGAACTCAACTAGTAAAAAAACTCCAAACAAACAAAATCAAAAAGGTACCAAGCTATTTGTGAGCAGTAGAACCAGTCAAGCTGAGATGCTTTTACTGATTTCACTTCTGGACTTTTTGATGGGTATGCTTAATAACCTTTGCTACTTTGGAGATCAAAATTTGGATGTCCCTTTTCTATTGTGAAAAGTCCAGGGACCAATACAGTTAAGATCTCTGGTGCTGTCAAATTTGCTTGGAACTACTCACTGGGTTTCAAGGAATTTTTAGGAAGAGATGGGCAAACATAAGGCTCAGATAAATAGGAAAAAAACCCTCACTTCTTTAGGAAGATGATCTGGGGATACATTTTTTAAAAATGTGAAGAAAAACCCCTTCTTGCTCAAATTAAAAATTGTTTCAAATTCCAATCAGGCCTGTATTTGCCGCAATAATTTTTTTGTGTGTGACTGGGTAAAGCAAAGTAAGAAGCAGAAAAAGCCAGATGTGATTCAGCTTTTGAGAATGATGTTTAATGCAGGAGAACACAGAGGGCAAAAGAATGCTGAGGGACTGCATCCCATGACAGGATTTCTGGAATGACATCCTTTTAACACTGCTCCTAGCATCAAGAGTCTCAGCCCAGTGCTGGTGTCCCCATGTTCTCCTGCGGGACTGCTATTAATGCTGCTCGTATGTCTTAACAAGAATAGCATGGGACCAAAGAGCTGTCGTCCACGATATATAACAGCAAATAATGGCACGCAGAGGTTGTACTGCAATGGTGAGCAGAAAAGTGGCTGCTGACCTGTAGGTAATGGATGCACTTAAAACTAAATGAGGTGTAGCATTGTCCCAGTCTATTTCTGGAGATCCAGATCTTGGAGCCTACCCAGCATCACGTGCTATGTTAGCGCTGGGAGGAAAGGAGGAAAGCTCAGGTGTCTTGGCTGCTAGCCTGGTGCATTAGCCATCAAGTAACTGGAGCACATCTTTCCAAGCCTGAGCTTAGCCACTGCTTTTTGCATGGTCCATGGCACAACCCCCTGGCAGATGGAGAAGTCCCATCTACAGCTCCTTTCTGCTTCCAAAGACCCATATGGAGCTGCAACGTCAACATTTCCAGCAGCCCAATGAGGCCAGTGGCTCAAAATTCAACAAGAACAAAGGGGTAAGAAAGGGAGGTAATGGAGAAACAGGTCCTCTGGGACAAGTACAAGGGATCTCCTCCTTTCTCAGGGAAACAAAACAGAAACCTCAATCTGAAGTTAGCACTGCTCAGCTTAGTCAGTAGCACACCCTCCCTTGTAGTAGAACTCATTGCCTGTCATGCCTCCCAGCCCCAGGAGCAGTGTGGTCTCCACATATTGACCCCAGTGCATGGGCCAGCACCACCATGGGTGGGTGCCCATGTTAAAGACTCCCAGACAATGAGACAGTCCAGGGCGGATGGATGTGGACAAGAACGTGCAGCTTCAAATTTTAATAATTTTGTTATTTTTTATTTCTCTCTCTTCTTGGGAAGTGATAACAAATGCATTGGCCAACAAATGATTTCCACTCCAGGTTGATGGCAGGTGTCTGCAGCAAGGGAGGAATATGGAGTGTCACGAACAGTCTGTCTGAGCTGGTCACCTTCACGTACTTGGGAGAAAAGTTGCCTACTCCATGTGACTCTTGGGACATCTGCTGAACACCTGAGCACTCCCCCATGCTGGAGTGTGTTGTAAGTATTGCTCTTCTGCAGGACCATCGCTAGCAACCAGTGGACATCATCTTCCTTTTCCAGGCTAAATTATAACTGGTCTAAGGAGAACCTGAACTGGTTGAACTGAGGTGGCCCTTTCCGTTGTCAGGGGTGCATTGACACAGTGAAAAACTTGTCATGAAGAGCTCACAATTCAGACAGGAGGATTACTGGAGAAGATAAAGCATGGAGGACATGTGCAGGAAAAAAAGGGTTTGTACACAGTTATTGAGAACATTAAACCTGGGGGTGGGAATAAAAGGCCTGTCTTCTGACTGCTGGGTCAGTGTT
Organism: Ibidorhyncha struthersii; assembly: GCA_013398815.1. NCBI lineage: Eukaryota > Metazoa > Chordata > Aves > Charadriiformes > Charadriidae > Ibidorhyncha > Ibidorhyncha struthersii. The sequence goes on along the minus strand of VZSZ01001128.1, from coordinate 815,042 downwards.
TCACCAGCTAGATCACTGTGTCTCAAACAGTAGATGTTTGGGGAGCATGTGGCTCTCTGGGTGTCCTCTCCATTGACTATGTAACTCCTACTAGCACAGTGATACGCTTAAAGAAGACCTCCAAGAGGCGACTGTTTCCTCCAGGCCTGAGAATAGCAGACCCAGCACCCCAGGAGGAGGTACATCAGGATGGAGACAAAGAGGAATATGAGCTGTCATTCAGGGTCACAGGATCTCCTGCTCAGGCACCAGCGATATGCTGGCATGGCTGGTGACCTGGAATCAGATGAATAATCAGACGTACTATGGGTGGAGAAAGCTCAGGATGAAACATATGGGCTGTAACAACCATGTAGGAAATTTTCTGACCTATTTGACCATTGTGCAGACAGGTCCCTGAGCTCTATGTTTGTACTGATGGTTTCTCTGCTCATCTTCTTCAGTATTCTTTCTCTTCTTCACCCCAGTTCTCCTCTGTCACATAATTTATATGTAACTTTATTTATCTCTCTCACCCACAAAAAAAGCATAAAACCAGCCATACTTTGTCAGATAAAGGCCCGTCTAGACACTATCTTGTCTCTGATTGACTGAAAGCATCCTCTAAGCATGGGAAGAGCATAAATAGAGAGTGAGTGCAGAAGGATCTTTTTTTTTTTCCCCCTAGTCTCCCACTGTCATTTTTACCCCTGAGACTTCCAGAGACAGAGATGTTTTCTGTGTCCTCTCAGCCTTTGACGGATTTATCTTCCAGGAGCTATCCATTTGTTCCACAAACTCAGCTAAGATTTTAGCATTCATCACATGGTAGGACAGCTTAACGACACTTTGAATGAAGAGCCACCTGCTTTTGTTTCTTCTAACTCTTCCTCCTGATGACCTCTCATCATCATACTGGAGGAAATAGAACAATTAACCCTTAGCTATTTTCTCCAAGCCACTCGTGATATACTCCATCAAACACAATAACTTCCAAGTTGGTAGATCATTTGGTTAGTGAACCCTGCAGGCCTGGCAAGTGCATTTGATCTTTCTGTGTGAAACCATTTCCTGTGGCTCTCAGAAAACCCTGCTGTCAAGATTTGGTAACATGTAGAAAGCAGAAACTTGCAAGGAAAAATAGAGTTTGGGGAAACACAGTCCAAACCGCCATTAAAAAGTAATATATCTGTGTTTAAATTATATCATGGTCACAATCAAGCACCTATTTACCTGCCAGAATATGGTTTTGGGGGTCTTTGATGTAAAGAATTGGCATTTGGAAAGTTGTTGTTGTTAAAAAATAACATACTTGCCAACATACTTGCCAGCAGCTCTGAGTCAATCTGATGGAGCTGATCGAGCAGCTTACCAGGAAAACACATAAACTCATATTAAAACCTCAGGAAAGTAAATCATGGAGATGTTGGCATGTTGCAAGGGACACAGGTCATATCAAAGAGCTGTAGTCCTATAGGAACGTTTTGGGGTTCTAGTGTGAGCAGAAACCATAAGCTAATATGATAGCACAGCCCACTGAGCTGTAAGTGTCCCACATCCCAGCTTGGGGGTGAGTGATAAAAAATTGGCCTCTCTTTAGACACAGATGTAATGCTACTACTGCTTTTTACCTTTGTTTTAAACTCCAAGTGTCAGAGCACTCAGACATTTGAAGGCTTGGATTTTGATGGGTTTGCAGCCTGAAAAAAAAAGTTTAAATCTCCTGTTTTGACTTGAGGAAGAGAAAAACACCTTCTTATTGTCCCAGGGCAAGAATTGCAGCGTCAAGCGGAGAGTGAAGATCTTTGCAGGCTGGTACTCAGGAGGTCAGAGCGGTGTCTTGGGTCCTGTCCCTGTTCCCAGGCTTGTTATTGCTGCCCATCAGATCTCAGGCACGCAAACTTTCCAGTGAAGTGGTGAATCTTTTTAACAACCTTCAGCAGGCTTTGAAACAGAGGGCCTTAATTACACGGTGTCTTGGGCTGTCTGTCAGCTGTTGACAAAAGGTGGGTGGAGAACATGCTGCTTATTGATGGGATGAACATGCCTGTCTCTGGCAGGACGTAACTGGATGACTGCTTTCCAAACAAGGGTGACTATAAAAGCACAGCTGCCTCCCTCAGCTGGGGCAGAGCAACTGCACCTTGTCAGAACCGCCATTAGGAGGATGCAGCAGGACACCATCAACTGCACTGATTTACCTGCCCACCTGGAGGGCTTGAAGCAAAGGGCTGAAGCAAAATCGATATCCAGATAGAATGAGCACAACTGATTTGGGCAAACGTTGAGTTGAGGGGAGTGATTTCCTCCCCCAAACAACCATTTGTGTTGCTAAACTGGAATTCCAGGGTTCTGGCCAAATGAAAATTGCGCTGTCTGAAATCACCAGCCCAGAGTCATAGAATCATAGAATAGTTTGGGTTGGAACGGGCCTTTAAAGGTCAGCTAGTCAACACCCCCTGAAATAAGAAGGGACATCTTCAACTAGATCAGGTTCCTCAGAGTCCCGTCCAACCTGGCCTGGAATGTTTCCAGGGATGGGGCATCCACCACCTCTCTGGGCAACCTGGGCCAGTGTCTCACCACTCTCAGCGTAAAAAATGTCTTCCTTATGTCTAGTATGAATCTATCCTCTTTCCATTTAAAGCCATTCCCCCTCATCCTATTGCTACAGGCCCTGCTAAAAAGTCTCTCCCCATCTTTCTTATAATCCCCCTTTAAGTACTGAAAGGCCTGGCATCAAAGCAGCCTTCCATCCTTTCTTGTTGCTAACTGGAAAATGATCATTTGCAAAAACACATGTTCCTCCTGCACGCACACAAACACAAATGTGTTGCACGTCAAATATTTTTCATCATCAAAATCATTTTGTTTTAAAAATCTCCCTCGTGAGGTTCCTCATGTTCTAGCACCTACACAGGTCACTTAATGACCATTTGGAGTCTTCTGCCTTCATGAATTATGGGGTTTTTTTAGGCCTTCCAGATGATTGCACTGATTGACAGGTCTGTTTTTTGCCATGCCTGTGTATCCCAGCTTTGTACAGGGTAGCTGAAACACACAGAAACAACAAAGGAGTTTGAAAGAACAGCCAAAGCAAGAAGCGGGTAAGAAAATTGTTCCACTGTTCCATGTCGCACAAAAATGGAGCAAATTTGCAGCCCTTCACCATCGTTATTTTAAAGCCTTCCTGCTCTGCTATTGATCCTGTCAATCTGATGTCTTCTAAAGACTGCCAATCAATTATTTTTGCCCAATACTTCTTCCTTGCAGTCGGGACTGCATCTCTCTTTTGTGTGGGACAGTGATAACAAGCTGTAGATGTTTTCTGGTGTCCCTGTCCTGATGTCCTGCATGCAGCCTGGTGGAAATGACTCCTCCCTTTCTGGGTTATGGGGATGTGCCAACCCCCAAATACAGCACAACACCCCACATGGCACATATGTGTGAGCATAACTCAGTGAATCAAACCATCAGATCCTTGACAGTGGGGATGAAGAACATGAAGAATTCTGTGGTCCAGGCACCAAGACCACAGTTGCACAGGGGGGCAGAAGGAAAAGGAGGTATTTAAATGTCATGGCAGGAGGTGTGCAAAATCTAGAGAATTCATAGGGGAAAATAAATGAATTAAGACAGAACAAAGGCTGCTTTTTAGGAAGAGGAAACTAGTTTGACTTAAGAAGACTTGTTTATTGCTTTTATACGGGAAACTCTGAGATACAGTATACTCCTCGTGGGAAGGCAGAATTCAAAGACAGGAGCTGAACACCCTTGTCCTGACATTGAATGTGTGAGCTAGTGATTCACTACAATTTTTATGATGCCAGGCACCATCACGGGCTTGTTGAAGCCCCACCTGGGTGTCATCCCAGGGTGTTTACTGGGAAATTTCCAGGCAAATAGCAGCTCACTGTTTCCACACTTCAAACCTGCCCACCACACCACCAGAAGGCACTTCAACTCTGCATGCAAAGTCTGAAACTGTGCATAACACCATGAAAATACTTTGTTACACTAACTCAGGCTCATCTCTAGGTAAGTTCAACTCATATCTGCCTATTGAAGCAAAACTAAATGTCCAGAAGACTGGAGGGGGCACAGAGAAAACATGCCTAGAGCAAGATCGTGAAGACAGTTACGAGGCAGGGGGAAATTGTTTCTACTTCTTCTGGTTCTGCACCCTCGAAGCTGCTAACCTCATGTTGCTATTGCTGCTATGCTCTCCACCTTTTCCTTACCTTTTTTCTTGTCCAGTTTTTCCTGCGTAGACTGAAATTGCAAACTGTGGGAAGAACTTCCATTCTATGTGTAAACAATGCTAGCCACCATGCAACCCTGCGTCCATCTTCTTGAGCCTGTCACACTGAAAGAGGAATTAGATAATAACTAATGCAGTGTCTGAATGCAGTCATGAAAGAATCAGTGGAAGAGAAATAGAAAAAGGATGAGCTGTGTGCAACACAATGATATTTGCATCCTGGCGGAGAGGAGCTCAAGTTTTATCATGACAGGTCAGGTCATAGCTGGAATATGGCCCAAGGAGAAAGGATATTTAAAGGCAGAGAATGCTTGCAGAGATCTCAACATGCTGCCCAAAGTCAGCTGTCTTGGACTCCTTAGCTAACAGAGCCACCTTAAACTTCTTGAGAAGGCTCAGCGTGCATGATTCTCTAGCCAGGTAGTCTGCATACAAATCTCAGAAACAGAGCTGCTTTAGATTTGCCTTTCTTGACACTCCATGAGAGGAGACAGTGCCTTCTGCTTAGCCATTCCTTTTCGCTGCCCACAGATCATACACAAGGAATGGCAGAGGCTGGAATAGGCTCAATATTTGTTTGCGTGTCTCAGACCTTAGAATAAACAGTAGCTCCATCCATCCAGCCATAACACGCAAAGGCTACCCAAAGTGTCCACCTCTCCAAACACTGATGGGTTGGTCTTTACAATGCTACCTTTCATCACTCTGCCACCGTTCCATACATACAAACGAAGATTTTAACACTGGTATTTTCTATTACAGAACCAGGGATCTTCAGAAAGCAAGGCCAATCTCTGGGGACACCTGCCATGTTACAGAATAGTCTCCTTGGCATGTTCCACTGAGTTAGGGCTGATTCAATCCAGCACAGCTCTCCCCAGACTCAAACCCTCTGGAGTATCCTGTGACATGGGAATAGGAGTTACCTAATTCTGCAGGAGAATGATTGATGGTGAGTGAAGGCTTTGCTGGGAATTGCCAGGGCCTGCTGAGTGAACCTCCAGCTCAAAAGTAGTAATAAAAAAGAGAAAACGTGTGAAAATAATTAAGAAGAAAGATTTAGAGAGGGAGAGATCGAATAGACAGCCTTGGAGTGATAAAAGAATTATCGAGCTGTAACAAGCAGACTATGCCCCCTGAGGAACACAATGAAATTTAATAATAAGAGGGAGAGAAGGGAAAGGTGAAGGTTATTATAGCTGAAACATTTAGACTATCTTATTACATGTCAGTTCTCTCATAATCTTCAGAATATATGTTGGAGACCTCCATCATCCCATAACGTACCTGCATAACTAGGGACAGACTTAAAACACTGAATGTGGTCTCTACAGCTCCTTTTTCAAGTACCTGAAAACCAAAGGGGTAAGCAGAGGAAATGCACATGCATGGTGTGTGTTTCAGATGCCAGCAGCCTCTGCCAAACCCTTCCTGAACCTTTCTGCCTGGCCAGTCAGCTGGCAGAATGTCGCTGATGTACTTGGCCAGGCAGGATGAGAGAGGCAGGAGTCCACGTGGACAGGTCCGCAGGTACCTGCCAGCTTGGGACAAGCCGGTTGGCTTCAGGGCTGCTTAATCATTGAATGACTGAAGATAGAATTATTTTGCTGCAGATATGAAGATGGCTTTCAAAGCTCGAAAAACACCCTGGCAACTCTTTTAGAAGCTTGTGACCATCTTCTACCCTACTTTGGCAAAAGTCAAGGTAGAGGAAACATGGTGCAATGCTTAAAAAATAAATGAATCTTGCTGATTATTTCCTATGGGTGTTTTGTCTTCACTGCTGAGGCCACAATTTGCCAGGGAATGCTTTAATGTACGTAGGACCTTTTCAGTTAAAAAAAAAAAGGGGGGAAAAAAAAGGAAAGAAATCTTTTTCAAAAAAGTCATGAGGTGTCCTTGCTGCAGGTGTCCAGCAGCTAAGAATATATTTTCAAACCATGCTGTCTTTCAGAAGAAATCTGTGGTTCAGGAAGGTTCTGCTTATTTGTTAACAATAATGGCTTGATTCCTTAGCTGGAATATTTTACCTGCAGTACAGTACAGCCTGTGAGCATCCCACAATGTCATGATGTCACGAGAAGTGCTTCAAATTCTTGGTTTCTGTGGTGTCCAGGACATAACAAGAAAATGGGATAATGTCATTTCCCTGTTTCACAGTGATAGGGAGGAAAGTAGAGTAGGAACCATTTCATTAACTACTTGCTCAGTAGGAATGCTTCGCTAAGGTAGCCTCTATAAATTTCACTTTTATTTTGAAAATGCCCATGTTTTCAAAGAAAATTAATATAATACAGTGTCTGTACTCGGCACTGGTGAGACCCCAGCTCGAGTACTGTGTTCAGTTCTGGGCCCCTCACTACAAGAAAGACATTGAGGTGCTGGAGCGTGTCCAGAGAAGGGCAACGAAGCTGGTGAGGGGTCTGGGGGACAAGTCTTATGAGGAACAGCTGAGGGAACTGGGGCTGTTTAGCCTGGAGAAGAGGAGGCTGAGGGGAGACCTTATCACTCTCTACAAGTACCTGAAAGGAGATTGTAGAGAGATGGGGACTGACCTCTTCTCCCTAGTGACAAGTGATAGGACGAGAGGAAAAGGGTTCAAGTAAAGCCAGGGGAGGTTTAAGTCAGATATTAGGAGAAATCTTTTCACTAATACGGTTATTCAGCATTGGAATAGGCTGCCCAGTAGGGTGGTGGATTCGCCATCCCTGGAGGTGTTTCAAAAAAGGTTAGACGTGGTCCTTGGGGATATGGTTTAGAAGTGGTTTTGTCAGGTTAGGTTAATGGTTGGACTCAATGACCTTGAAGGTCCCTTCCAACCTTAATGATTCTATGATTCTATGATTTTATAAGTTTGTTTCCAATGGTGTTTTCAAAGTGGAAATATTTCATTCTGAACATTTAGAAAGGTTAGGAAATCCTGAATTTTGAAATTCTAATAGAAAAAATCATGAAAATTCCCTAAACTGCTCCGCTATATCTTTCAAAAAATATTGAGAGATACACAGTTATTGTAGTGACTGGAGCTGGAGCTGGGAAAGATGCAGTTTGGGAAGACTAACCATGGAAATCATGGAATGCCAGAATGGTGTGGGTTGGAAGGAGATCATCTAGTGCAACCCTCCTGCCAGAGCAGGGTCACCTACAGCAGGTTGAACTTGAACGCATCCAGGTGGGTTATGAATAGCTCCAGAGAAGGAGACTCTGCCACCTCCCTGGGCAGCCTGTGCCAGTGTTCTGCCACCCTCAAAAGAAAGAAGTTCCTCCTCATGTTTAGATGGAACTTCCTGTGTTCAAGTTTGTGCCCATTACCTCTTGTTCTATCACTGGGCACAAATCAGGCAGTTCTTAGATTGCCTTTGGGAAGTTTTCCCTGCCTGTGAGCTGCTCATCTCCTGGGAACAACTCCAGCCATGTACAAATCAGTGAGAGGACATCCTTCTCCTCTTCCCTCCTATACTCCACCAGATGTGGTAATCTCACCCTGGGACTCACCTCCAGTCATGGTCCTCCCTCCATGCCTCCTGTCATGGTCTTCTTCCCACAGTCCATGGAGCAAGCTCTCTAGCTGGTTGTTACTGGTTTGTTATCAAGCCCATGACAGGAGTTGTTAGACTGGGATGCTGAAGTTTTACAAAAGAAATTTTGGTGAGGTTTTAAAAAAAATTTAAAAAAAAGAAAGAAAACCAGCCAAAAAACTAGTATCACACTGGAAAAGGTTTTTGTCAATATTTTTCCTTATTCCTCTTTACAATCTAATTTCAACGATTGCAACTTACTCTAAGAAGTGTAGTAGAAACATATCCCACCATTGTTCAGATCCTTTCAGAACCCCATATATTTATTCACGATGCCTTGGAGCATACAAAGCAAGTGGAAAATGTCATTTACAGCTGAGCTCCCAAGGCTGGGAGAAATCTACCTTGTTTTGAGGTTACCGCTCCTGTTTATTTCTGTGTTTATGCAGAGTGCGTTCCATCTGTTTATCTGAACAAAATAAGTTAGACTGATTTGATTAGGCAAATAAAGTATTTCAAAAGGGGAAAAAAAACAACACAATTGCTAACAGCTTTTTAATCCAGCAGAGAGAAGTGTAACAAGAGCCAATGGTTGGAAGCAAGGTTAGAAAAATTCCAATACCAAACAAGGCAAGCATTTCAAATACATGTAGAGATGACTAATTATAGATATATAAACAAAAAGATTCTCAGGAGAAGTAATGAATTTTTCTTTTCTTCATGCTTTTAAATCAAGGCAGGTGCCTTTGTAGATCAGCTTCAGTCAAACTCACAAGACTGGACTCATGATGGGCAAATGAGGTGACAGTACCTTACCCTATCATGCAATCACGCAGGTAAGAAAATATAGTCCTAAACTCTAAGAGCTGGGTCCGCCTTAATTAACTTACCATCTGTAAATCAGGTGACTCACACTACATAAGTGTCTAGGCTTCTTCTGGAGTCGGTAGAAAGAAAGAGGCACTTCCAGAGGGTGATTTATCTAATACTAACTTGGCAGCTAAGGTATCTGAGGTGAATCCTCTTCTGAAGGGCTTTATATCTGTCCTTAAAGCACCGAGACCTCACAAATAAATGAAATTAAATGTCTTATTTGAGAGGGTAAAGCTTCGTAAGATGGATCCTTTCAAGAGACAAAGAATTTGCTCTGATCTTCTAATATGATTATTGCCTTCCTATCCAAGTCAGAAGATGGCTTCATAGTTCATTAAGACAGAGTAATGAAAGGGAGATGACTAAAGGGAAACCCAATATTTTGGATGCCATTGTTCAGAACTGTAAAAAATACAGAGCACTTTGGGATCATTCTGGGAACAGGAACTTCAAGGATATTAAATCACTGCATTTCATTATCTAGATGTCAGTCATAGCACTCTGGTTAAAACTTCAAACAGGCTTTTAGTATAAACACTCATTAAACCGAGAGAAGAATAATGGATAATTGTGATCAGTGTTAGAGAGAGAGTTAGATCTTTTCTGTGTCTTTAATTACTTATGCAGTCAGCAAATGATGTTACAGTTCCACACACTCCCTTTATGAAATGTTCAAAGATGATCTCAGTTGCCTCTGTTTATCTACTTGGAAATATCACAAGGAGTTTATGCTGTCTGTGCATTTGCCCATGAAGACTGATTCACAGGAGAACATAAAGTCAACAACCAAACAGAGTTTGAAAGGTTTAACAACTTTTATGCTTAGTCAATAATTTGATGTTTCTCATGGAAGGCTGGATTTCAGAGCTCTGCCAAGATTTCCAGATGAAAGGTGGCTCTGCAAACATTCTTAAAATTAGATAACCCGGTGGCTATATTGCAAACTTTTCAGCTCAGAAGAGGCTCAGAAAAAAAGCATGCCCTGCAGAGCCGAGGGTGATGTTGTGTGCTCAAGAAAACGGCTATGTTCATGCTCTGCCAAACATGCTTGGCTCAGCTGCCGGTGAGGCATTGTGCAAACAGAGGATAAACACAGGATGGAGTGTGCCCTGGTATCGCTGTTGTAAATGCAGCAGACGAGCTAAGCAAGGCCAGCAAGATCTTTCAAGGGTTTGATATGAAAAGCTGACATGAGCTTTTATTTCGCCATGGTAGAAAGCATTTTGCAATGGACATGGCCTCGGCCATCTTTGGTTTTGTTGTTGCTGCCTGCAGACACCAGCAGGAGCAGATCTCCACCACCAACGAAGGTTCTTCAGGTGTGAGTGACATCTTTAACTCCACGTGGCTGATGGGACTATTCTGTCTGACCACCACCTACACCCATGCAAGGTTTGCTGGTGTTATGGGTGTGACATGAAGATTATTTTTACTCTATAGTTGACATTGTGCAGTGATGGCCCTCACCAGGGAAACATTCGTGGCACTGATATGTGTTCTTTATCACTGCCTTTGAGTTGTCAGAGCAAGACATGCTCAGCCCAAGTGAGATGGACTGTGCTTGGTCACAGTTGTAAATAAAATTGTGTCATGTGAATGCAAAAAAGGGGGAAAAATCACAGAATCACAGAATGAAGCAAAACTGGATTTTTTTCCTTCCTCTAGAGTAGTCTTGCCCATCTCAGTCTCTCACAACAGTGCGGGGTTTGAGATGGGGGATGCATATTCTGCCTTGCAGCCTCTCCCAGTGGCTTCAGAGCAGCTCAGTAGCCCTAAATGCTAAAAAAATGGCTTGCAGTGAGACGCACTTGTTAGCCAAAGGGGTTACAGCATCTCTTTAACCTGAGTGGCAGAGTTATTGGACTGAGACTTGATGGTCTCCTTGCCAAATCCCATCTCCCTTATCTCACTAAACACAGATGGAAAATAGTGGAAAGAGCCCAGACTAATTTTCAATAAAAGAGGCTGTAATCTTTGATTAAACTTTCTTTATTCCTCTGAACTGCAGGGCAGGAAACACAGTCATAGCCTTTAAACCACAAAAAAAATGTATATGGTTCTCACTTGGAAAGGGTTTCCTAGATTTGTGTGAAGCACTAAACCCCTGAGAGGAAATATTCCCTCCTGCTTAGGGTGCACACCGGGATATCTTCTTAGGGTACCTCGGGTGCTCTAAAAGGTCAATGAACTCTGGAAAGTTTGATCTGGTTATGGACTTCTCATTAAAATGGCACCAAATGTATATTTTAACTTTGAGATCATTCCATTCCCAGAATGAGCCAGAGAGGTTATTAAATGAAGCCATAGTACATTTTAAAAATCCTGTCATTTTTAATCCTATGTCGTGATTTTTCAGTGTTTGTGGCTGCCCTAATTGTAAGTACCTGGCTTTGCGAACAGATGGATGAATCTTTTCCTATGTGGCAATACACATTTAGTATTTAATATTATTTTTACATGAAGATTGTTGAAAGATGCATACTGCTTATAATACTGAGCAGTTTTCTTCCAAGCAGACACACTCAATGCTGTTCCCTTATTTTAAAATCTCTTCTAGACTTTATTCCCCCATCATCTGTGACTGGTTTCACCTTTCTGTACTCTTCAAGAAGCTGTAAGATAATGATTCTAGCTGGATGTGGGCAGAGTGAATGACAGAGGATGACAAGGCAGTTTAGCTGATTGTTAGTTACGGCTGATTATTAGTTATAAAAGAGGGTAAAATAGTTTGACTCCATTGCACAGAAACCTGTTTTCTCAGAAGTCTGCAGGAGAAAATGACCTCTTAGCATAATGCGTGGATGAGGTCTTGTGTTTCATTTTTGCCTTTCTTCATGTCATTTTATTTCCTTGAAAATTTTCCCAACAGCCAGGCTTCCCTGGGCAGAACACATTCATTCTCTGCTACCGAATGTGCTTTGATGTATGTTCAATCGGGTATAGATGGGTTTTACACTTGTGTATTGCAAGCCCCAGGGTAGTCACCTGGCTCTTTTGTAAACTCTAAAATGTTGGAGACACGGGATTACTCAAAAATCTGAGTTGGGTTTTTTAAAGGACATTTCTCACCCATGTGCCTGGAGAAGATAGCTTGAAAATGTGAAGTCAGTGCGAACAGAATCAGGTAAAGAGACTGTCTGGTTTATTAGTCTCAGTAGTAGTAACAGTAGGATCCCCTGGGTTTCAAAGCAGTGTCATGACTGAGGTAGAAACAGTTACGGTCAGGGACTCCAGAGCTGGAAAATCTGCTGCAAGTGTCAGAACAAGAAGGATGAGGAATCCATTAGCCCTCAAAAACAAACAGAAAAATGCTCTTTTATTTGTAGCAGCAGAGAGTGGGTCAAAACAACAGACTTTTATTCCCGATTCTTCCACCTATCACTTTTTGAAGTCTTTTTTTAATCTCTCTCTGCCTCCGTTTCCTCATTTACATGTATCAAAACGTGGGAGCATGAACAGTAATTCACTAGTGCACCACAAGAGTTTGGGAAATGCCTAGCGAAGTTCATTGGACAATGAATATCCAGCATACATCAGCTCTTCAATCTGTCGTTTCTGCTGGTCCAGCTGAGAATTCCTACATGATTGCTCACCCACCATCAGGAAAACAATGCCCATTAATACAGAAATATTGTATTTTTTTCTCCTAGGATGAGTAGGCAGCTCCAACTCACCTCCTAGTTTCCTCAGGCAGCTGCTGGGAATGGCGATGTGTGTAACCGCTCTAACGACTCCAAGTAGAATGGTTCCACTTCGGTGGAGGATGATCCTCTGCTTATTCTGCATGACATTATGAAAGTGTTGTTGAAAACCATTTGAGATATAACAAGGATTTACCAGCTGCAAAGAACGGCATGAGCATATAAATCACAGAGAGTAAATTGTGGAGAACAAGCAAGAATATGGTGTAACTGATAGAATTTGAAAGTTGATAGGTGGAAGAGCCTACAGAAAAAGACATGTTTTAAAGCATAAGCAGAATCATAGCGGAGTTGCATAGCATGAAGTGTCCCCAACCAGTCAGGCTGACTGGAATGAGACACTGAGGTGCAAGCAGAAGGGTTTTATTAGTTTCTCATACACAATCAGATGAGCAGTTTGTTGGGTGAATCTCGGGGCTCAAGAGCTTATTGTACAGACCCCTTTGAAGTGCAAAATGCTTTTAATTGTATTCTGTGCCTAGGGAGGCACCATAAATCTGAACAGGGATTGTGTGTTATGTTCCATGATGCTGTTAATGCTTTTGTACATTTTTAAGCCCTTGAAAGTCCAGTGTAATAATTTCTAGAGAAAACAGTCCAGAAAGGGTTGGCTCTGCTGCCAAACTGATAATTTCTGCTTAACATAGAAAATATCTATGCCCAATGGTGGGACAGAGCTAATGTCTCTTGGCTTGGCTTGGCTTGGCTCCTATTACAGTCACAGGAGATCTAGACAATATAGTAAATGAAACAAATGGCACAAATCATCCGAAGAAACATTGACAATTATTGTAGCGTGAATGGATTGTGCCTTAAACTTCATTGCTGTTAATGCTCAGGGACTCCAAAGAGTGATTTTCTCAGATACAGATGTCTACAGTGCAGAAATCCATATTCAGGACAAAGAAACCTGACCTCAGGCTGTCTTCATCACCTATATAGAGAAAAATTATAGTAAAAGTCAGCTTCCACAATAAATTAGACGAACCATCTCTCAAAACATTTGTTTTTCTCTGTTGGCTACACAGAGACGACAGGCTGGTTGGAGGTATCCATCAGCATAAGGTGAGGTGCAAGGTATCTTCCTCCTCCCCCAATATTGACTGTAAGACTCCTGAATCCACTATTCCTTTAAATCAGTTTTCCATCAGTTGAAATTTCTCTCATTGCTAAGAATCTGGACTTTCAACCTGAGCTGCATGATTTGACTTCATCTTGCAGCCACCAAGCTTGTTTACTCTTTCATCAACTTTTTGCACTTGGTGTGGGGATAGGGATAGAGATATAAAAGTTGATAAAAGAGTGCAATGAGCTTATAATACAATAGACTCTAATAGAAGACAAGCACTCAGAAGATGGGGGTTTGGTCCTCAATTATCGTTGTGCTGTTTGAATTTGGGAATGTCATTACACCCTTCTACTATCCCATTTCCCGGTCTGCTTAGATGATACTGAGCCATAATGGGGCAATCTAATGTGCTGAGAAAAAGAAACAGTTTAATCTTCTGCCCTTTGTTTCTATTTTTCTTCAGAATCAAATGAAGATTTTCTGATGTTTGTTGTGATTCTTCATAAAACCAGCCAAAAGAACCTGTCCAGAGTAGTCAACCTTGGCCACTTCTCTGAAAGCCTTAAGCATGTGCGTGATCAGTACCCCTGTGGAAGCTGCTCTGACTTTGTCTCCGTCCGGCTAAGCTGGTTGTTGGGAGCTGTCTTGACTCATGTTGTCCCTGGAACTCTGCCCAGGTACCAGCTAGGAAAGTTCTGGGCAGGCTGGACCGAAAACTCTGCTTTGGAGCACTATTAATAGTTAAAAAAATCTGGAAAATTACCAGACTGACTCTGTTCAGTGGGCTAATGCAGGAGTACCCCAAGGAGGTGGAGCAGAAGGCCTGGCCTGGAGAAGGTTGTGGAGTCTCAGCCGTTGAAGATATTCACAGTGGACACAGCCCTGGGTAGTCCACTCCAACTGGTGCTATGTTGAGCAGGTCAGCTGAACTAGATAATCCCCATAGGTCCCGGCCAATGCCACCCATTCTGCAATTCTGTGATTCAAGTCCTCCAAATCCTAGCCCCATTTCAAAATACTTTGCCTTGATGGTGCTGAAGCATTAAAAATACTCTTAGTTCTCAGTCAGGACCTGAGACAGAGTAAAGAATGGCCAAAATGAAGCAAACACAAGAGCCATTAAGGAGCTCTGAGCAGTTCTTAAGACTACAGCCAAGCAAATCTTATCATAACCTCTAAAGTACTGCGGAGGTGCATGGTCAGGAAACCTCCACAGCAAATTTACTAAGCATTGAGCTACAGAGATTCTGTTAAGCAATGGGAAGGAAGAAGGACATTACCCAGATACCAAGAGCTGTGCTAGATGACTGGGTAGGACCTACTCTTCTGATGTAGATGATCTGTAAGCAGATCTCAAGAAAAGATACTGTCCTCAGTTTGCACTTCTGTTGACAGCTTGGGACATCACACACTTCTGTCGTGAGCTCAGTCTCATCGCTGTTGGTTCTGTTGAGGTGAGAGAAGGGTCTTGCTGTGAGGAGAAACCCCTCCAGAAATAGCCATGTAGTTGGAGGATCCCAGGATGAGCTGGTGGTGCCTGTGTTATGCACCAGCTTAACCAGTGGTGACTCACTTCCATTTTGTGCAGCTCTGTCTGGTACTGAAGGCACAACTTTGCCTGGAGCACCAATATCTGCTACAGGAGTATCAGAAATGACTGGAGTTTATCCTGGCAGTGATACATCCGCTTTCCCTCTGCTGGTAAGAACAAATCTCACCAGCTAGGCTCTTCTGGGACACCAGTGGCAGAAACACCCAGACATTAGGGCTAAGCAAGCTGTTCTAGATAGCACATGTGTCTGTAATTCACTGTTGGCTAATTTGCCTTGTTCCTTGAGTTCATAAAAAAAGAGAGTAGATTTACATTGCACATAAGGAAGAAACTTTTTACAATGAGGGTGGTCTGACACCAGCACAGGTTGCCCAGAGAAGCTGTGGATGCCCTATCCCTGGAGGTGTTCAAGGATGGGGTTTTGAGCAATCTGCTCTTGTGAAAAATACCCCTGCCTGTGTCAGGAGGGTTGGAACTAGACGATCTTTAAAGGACCCTTCCAACACAAATCATTCTACGATTCTATGAAATTAGTCCATTTTGCCATAGTTGAACAACTTTAGTATCTAACTCATTTCATGCAGTTCATGTACATCTGTCCTGTGAGTGGAGGTACCTTCCAAGAGCATGGCTTATCTAGTTCAACAAATCTTCAGCCGTGTAGCTGTCATACTGCTTGTTGGTGCTTTCAAGATCAGGCTGAGTTGGCAAAGCCAGAGGGTATTCAGGATAGTAGAAAGGAGGAATCTGACAGGTAGATCCCGAGGTCTGTGTCTGCTGGTTTTGCTGTGGCAAGCTCCCCTTAGCTCGCCATGGCACCCCTGCCTGTCACTGCTGGCTGAAGACTGTGCCATGGAACAGGTACCCACAATGCAGCACTTGCTAAGTGAGAGGCACAGATTCTGTAATCCCAAGAAATCATGTTTAACTGCCATAAATAATTCCATCTGATAAATCTGTAGACTTCTTGGAAATACCTAGAAGCGCCAAACATGGACCAAGTCCACATTTGTGCAGGTGCTGTACACACATACAGAGAAAAGACAGCTTCTATCTGAGACCACATAATCACAGAATCATAGAATCATAGAATTGTTGAGGTTGGAAGGGACCTTTAAGATCATCAAGTCCAACCATTAACCTAACCTGACAAAACCACTTCTAAACCATATCCCCAAGGACCACCTCTACCCTTTTTTTAAACACCTCCAGGGATGGCGAATCCACCACCTCCCTGGGCAGCCTATTCCAATGCTGAATAACCCTTTCAGTGAAAAAAAATTTCCTAATATCCGACCTAAACCTCCCCTGGCTTTACTTGAACCCATTTCCTCTCGTCCTATCACTTGTCACTAGGGAGAAGAGGTCAGTCCCCATCTCTCTACACCCTCCTTTCAGGTACTTGTAGAGAGTGATAAGGTCTCCCCTCAGCCTCCTCTTCTCCAGGCTGAACAGCCCCAGTTCTCTCAGCTGTTCCTCATAAGACTTGTCCCCCAGACCCCTCACCAGCTTCGTTGCCCTTCTCTGGACACGCTCCAGCACCTCAATAATCATATAAAGACCAGAGGGGACAAAATATTGCTAACAGACTTCTGTTACAGGCTTTATAATGATATGTAGGAATATAAATTTTTGGTTGTACAAATTACAGATTACAGGCTACTGTAAGTACATTTTGTGCTACATAAATTAAGGCTTTGAATCTAAGGCCAAAATAAATATCAGCGGGAGAACAGGCAAAAATCTGTGGGATGCTTCAGATAATGGAAAATCCTAGATGATACAGATGTTACAGGGCATGCTGGGTTACCCATTGAGGAGATTCTCAAACCCATTGAGACCAAGGCTGAACTGCCACCCTGGCACCAATATGTCTTCATTCCCTTAGCCTGTGGGAGTTGATCTTCAGGCATGGCTCCCCTGGAGCTCATAGGGCAGAAAGACCCGGATGTTAGGGCTGAGAAACATGTTCCGGGAAAGCTAATATTAATGTGAAATTCACTGCTGCTTCCTCACTGGTGTGAATGAATTTGTTTTGTCATGTCTCTGCTACCTGACTGAGTCATATCATGCAATTCAAGTGCAGTAGACAGAGGTATCCTCCAAAAGAAAATGACGAATATGACTGTCCTCTTTATACCCCCCAGGGAGAGCCCAGGGGCTAAATGCACAGAAAAAAAAATAGTGTAAAAGGAAAAGATGGAGCAAGAAAAATGTAGAAATGCGGCATGAATTAATTTATGCTTTAAATGAGAAGGTCTCTTGGTCATGAACAACATCCTTTGGAGAATGATCCAGAGTCCTGGGCCCTGCCTGGTGCACCTCCTGGCCTTGCTTTGACATCGAGCCAGGCCACAGCCAAAATTGCAGGATCTGAACTCTGGGTAACACTTCTAGGTCCCATATCTAGAAATAACTTTGCTGTTTGAACACCACTCCTTTTCCACAGGTCTTCTGTTCACCAGCTCATCAGCTCACTCTTGCCTGCCTACCTGTTTAATCACTTTGTTCTGCTTTCTCATTTTCTTGTCATTTTGAGAGGTGAAACGCTCTCTACAGATTCCCCTCTGCTCCTTCAGAGATTGCCTGACTCCTTCCCAAGAGCCAGCCCTGCCTTCCAGCAGACCTTTGTCTTTCTTTCTCCCACAGACAATTTGCTGCGGGGTTTTTATCTCCTCAGCATACTCTTCTTATTCTTTTTTTTTTTTTAAAAACTTCTCCAAGTTTTAACGATTCTCCGCAGACAATATGCCATCTGTATATCTTACCTACATGGCTTCTTCTCATTTAATTGAGGATAAATGCCACTAATGAGTTCTTAAAGGAAGCGACTCCAGATGAATCTGGAATGAGCAGGAGAAGGAGTCGCTGGGAATCTCAATTAGCGATTGCTTGGGAAATCTGTGCCAAGGGGATGAAAGAGCTGGGGCAGCCCAGTAGCTACAAGAGCGGGAAAGTGGGCTGGACTAGACTGGGGTGTGGAATTGTCCTGTTGTCTCTGCTGTTAAGGGACGGGGCGATCCTGAACAAAGGCCGAAATATACACGTCCTGGAAACATGTTGAAGATGTTATCTTCAACATGCTGAAGACATATACACTTGCATGAATGTTTCTGCACCCAAAGTTAATGGATTACAGTATATATGTCCTCCATCTCCAGCAGTGAAAGCAGCTTGCACCACCTTGATTAAACCACCCCTACTGAGCGCTGAAGAGGTTTTGGAGTGTTTGTGTGTCTTTTTCCATCATCTCAGCTGCAGGGAGGTAACTAGGGGGTGTTTACAGTAAACCTACTGACTTCACTAGCCATTTATTTTTTTTTTTTTTAAACATGCGAGTCATGGCAAAGCCCTGAATCCTTTTTTTTTCTTTATGATATACAGAATTTTAATAAAATAGCAAGAAAAATATGTATTAAGACTTCATGGATTGGATGGAGGAATTTAACCTTCATAGCTAGGTCTCAGAGCATGGTCTGCCTCCATGCACATGCAAAATTCATCAAGTTAGCAGAACTAAAATTTGTACTGAATATGTCATGTATGGGAGGAGACATACTGGTACTGTGAACACGCATCACAGGTACCTCCTCATGGTCAAATCACCTCCCCAAGCTTTTTCATACAGAAAAGGATACTTTCAGTTTCTAGGACTTACTCCCTACTCAGACACTGGTTCCTCAACTTATCCAAGGGACCCAGTCAGGATGTGTGCTGTCATCCCATGGTCTTTATTCACTTGAACCACTGACTGCGAAGAAAGTTAATGATGTGTGAAACTCTACAGTTCTGGAGCATCATTTTTAGCCCAGGTCAAAGACACAGCTGCTGGACCTCAGTGCTTTCCTGGACAGGAAAGCCCAGTTGCTCCTCAGTTGGGATGGGAACCACAGAGATGCTCTCTGGAATCACTTTCTGCTCTCTCTGAAGCCCACAACAGGATGGAAATACTGTTTAAACCAAAAGAGCAAAATTAGAGCGTTAATGAGTATTTAAGTAGAAACACCTGCAACGAGTGTCATTACTGCTATTAACGAAGTGCCATCATGGCTATTACTCTGGCAAGTATCATAAATATGAATACCAGGAAAACATTTTGCAGCCTGCAGATTCTGCTTTCTGCAGCTCCAAGTAGATTATTTGGCCTCACGTGAATGATGCCATTAGCTGGAAATGCTTTTCCTGTTATTAGCACAACCAAAAAATAACAACAGCTCCTGCAGCCTTTAAACACTTGACTCATTGGGAGGATATTCCCAATACAGACAGATGTTTCATTAATGCTGTTCAGGACTTGTGGCTGTTATCACATTCAGGCTCACTTATTCTGTCTTCTGCAGCAAAATAAGATTCTCATCTCTGCACCAAAATAACCTCCAGTCAGCACACAGAGGAGCCGGATCTCTCCAGACCAGATCCCTGATTAACAGAACTGGATCACGCTCTGTTTGAAGACCACGAGAGTTTTGTTGTTGTTTTCTACGGGATACAGACCAAAGCTTTAAAAGGGGTTTTATCCTGCTGGGTTGTAGAGAGATTACATGATCGTGTTTGGGGCAACCATGGGACTAAGGTACCCTGGATGATTGCTGGGGTTCATTGTACAACAAAACAAATGAAAAATAAAGAAATAAAAGAATAAGAACGCATTGCATATCTTCAGAAGTGGTATAAATACATTTTTGTATAACATGCATCGACCTATAACTGGTGTATATGTCCACCAATAATATATGCATATGTATCTGTACTTACCACTGCCATTTCTGTACACAGTCTTTTGCATATTAAAAATTCAAACCTGTGCTCTTAATGTGACTAAAAACTAGGTTTGAATTTATGAACTTACTAAAACTGTTGGGATTTTTGCCACTCACTTCAATACCTTCAAGATTTCCCTTCTGAAGAGCAAAACGCCTCCTTCATCATTAACTCATTCCTCTCCTCTTGGGACTTGCTGCCTGTCTTTCAGCACTTTTGAGTTGCATTGGTGTTTCCAGGTCAGACATGCAAACACTCTGCCCTGTGCTCGTGCCAGAGGGAGATGTGTTTGAAACAGGGAATGCACAAAAATGCGGCAGAAATGCTGCAGCACGCTTGAGAATTTGCCTTGCCCTAGAAGCTTGCGCTCTCCTGAAATAGCCACAAAGATCTGCCACAAGTAGGCAGCCAAGAGAAAACTGCAGCCTGGAATATTAATGCCTTTGTTTGGCTTTTTTTTTTCCTCTGCACTTGACATTTCATCTTACTAGGACCCAGCAAAGGGAATTTTCCTAGCCCCTAATTACTGCGAGGGCTTTTTTTCTCACTGGATAGCAGAGCTGGCGTCGCTCTGTGTTATTTTCTATTACTATTATTATTCAGCAGCTCTTTTTTCCTGTTAAGGATGAGTGGGCCTGCAAACTCTACCTAACTGATTTTACAAACACAAAGTCCTTGAAGTCTGAACATAACCTGCTGCCATACACAATCTGAAAAACACTTTTAAATCCTGGGTGAGGTTGGAAAATCATGGTGTAGAATAAATAAATAAAAGCTATCACAACAGAATACCCTTCAAATGACTTTTATCTGCCACCCAGCTTTGGACGTCTTGTGTTCTCAAGTTTCTTTTCACAGCTAGGAAATCTCACAATGTGTATTAAACAAATGTTAGACTCAAACTTTGTAGCTAGAACTTTAAGAAAAAATAATAAATAATGCAAGACATGATAAAATCATGAAATGCAATAAAAATCATGAGAGATGGCAATGTTCTTATGGCATTAATATAAAGTTGCAAATTGGATCACCTTTTTCTAACTCCAAGCAAGAAACTCTACTACAAAAAAGACAAACTACCCTATACTTAAGTGTACCTTACCCCTATGCTTGATGCAAAGCATCTCCTTGAAAGATGGTTCCTGGGTTGTGGTCTACTGGTGGTCCACAATATTATGGCAACTGATCCAGAGGTCACTGGTTCCATGTTCAAGAGGGCTGTGTTGGCTGAACAGCTCCTCCCTGCAATATTTCCATGACCTGTTCTCAGTTCCTTAACTGATAGTCCAGATGTGTCACAATACATCAGGCTGTGCTGCTGACCGATGGAAGCTATTCTAAGCCACGAGAGAAGTCTCTGGGAAATTAATGGTTTGACTCTTTCCCTTATCTCCTTCTTGAAAGGCTTTCTGTTGTAAATTTAAATAACCATTCTCGTATCCTCAGAGCCAGCAGCTCTTTGATTGAATGGGTCTATTATGGTTTCAGTTGGGATGAAGTTGACTTTCTTTCTGGCAGCTGGTACAGTGCTACTTTTTGGATTCAGGATGAGAATGCTGTTGAAAGCCCACTAATGGTTTTGGTTGTTGCTGAGCACTCGATGCCTTTTCTGCTCCTCATGCCGCCCCGCCAGGGAGTAGGCTGGGTGTGCACAAAGGGTTGGGAGGCGACATGGCCAGGATAGCTGACCCCAGCTGACCAAAGGGATAGTCCATGCCATATGACCTCATGCTCAGTATACAATGATGAGGGAAGAAGAAAGAAGGCAGGGATGTTTGAAGTTATGGCGTTTGTCTACCCAAGTAACCGTCTGTGTGATGGAGCTCTGCTTTCCTGGAGATGGCTGAACACCTGTCTGCCAATGGGAAGCAGTGAAGGAATTCCTTGGTTTGCTTTGGTTGTGTGTGCAGCTTTTGCTTTATCTGTTAAACCGTCTTTATCTCAACCCACAAGTTTTTTTTTCTCACTTTTACTCTTCTGATTCTCTCCCCCATCCCAAATGGGGAGGGTGAGCAAGCGGCTGTGTGGTCCTAGTTGCTGTTTGGGGTTAAGCCACGATAGGGTCCTATACAAAATCCTGCCCTGGCTGTAAGGGGGTCCAGGCATAGAAAGACAAATATGGGCTATGAGATTAAACCTGGAGGCAAACAGGCCACTTATTGCCCAATTTTAGGCAGAAAATTAATTCCACTGCAGCTCACTCTGTCTCTATGGTGGATTAGGTCAGGAAAATATATTTTGTGAGCTGTACTGGACACAACAAATGACCAGGTTTAGACCTTTAGAGCTGATATCCACATCTGAGCTAGTAGTTATCGAGTGTCATGTTCATGTTACCCAGTATAAAGTTATGTGCACCGCAGGCATTTTTGCATGATTTGGTTTCCAAAGCTTCCTTTACAACGAGTGAAAGCATCCTGAGAGTTGGAATCGGAGTGCTAAAAACATCAGTTGAAATAATGTCAGTTTGGGAAGCTCCTGCTTCGCTGTATCCGGGTTTTGAACCAACTGATGTGAGACCAGAGTGTGGACTTTCATCTTTTATGAAACATTTACAAGGGTAAAGTGAATGAAAAGAGGTTTAAAGGTCAAACATTGGATTTGTTTTCACCAGCTGGGTTTCCACAGTGTCTTATGTTATTGGTCACAGCAGCCAGTGCTGCTTTTAATTCTTTTTCAAACCTCTTATGCTGTGAATGGCAACAAATTTCAAAAAAAAGTTGCCCATCTGCCATTTTAGATCTGTCCCAATTCCTTTGCTTTTATTTTTAAAGGACTTCATAGCAGTGTCTTGATGAAATTTTTGAGATTAAAATAAAAGAACCTATTTTCTTCTACTCTAAGGGAGTTAGAAAGGTACAAATTCTGGGGTGTAAATTGCCCTGTGGATGTTGTTTCCTATCAGACACGGCAATGTGTTGCTGTGAGAGGTGATTCAGCATCCAGAAATGGGAGCCCACAGCTGAGATAATCCATGAACCTTGCTGAATAGCCTGAGAACATTTCTTTTTTTGACTCAAAGGCTTTTATTAGTGCCATTGGGCTGTGGAAGGAGAGCCAAGGCAGGGAAGGTCAATAAGGAATGATTCATTGAGTGTGCTGAAGACATCTGGGGAAAAAAAAAAAAAACTAACCAAACAACAAACGACCCTGGGGCTTGCTGTCTTCCGGAATTTCAGAGGCTGACATGCCAGGAGGTGAGAGAACTGCACAGGCCACAAATCCATTATTGGGTGCCAAGCTGCATCAGGTCTTATTTTTCTGCTGCCTGCAAATGCAGGATGGTATTAAGCCTACATAGCAATTCTGTCCAGTTGCCGGGCAGCCTGCCATCTAAAGAAAGAGCATGGTCGATGTGCCTACCCTCATCTGACATGCTTGTCACCTTGTGGCTGTGCCAAAATTGTACCCTGCAGACCTTCAGTGACGCAGGCTTCAAATGGAAGCAACCAATGGGTTATTTCCTTCAACTTGGTGTCAGATGGGTCTCTTCCTCTATTTGAATTTGCTCACTGAAAAGGAGCTCAGATTAGCCTGCTGGGAAACAGCTGCTGGCAGAAAACCCAAAAATTTCTCTGCATCAGCAGCAAAAGAATCAACAAAGACCAAGGGATTTGTTGGAAGCAGAGGCAGCCTCATGACCTACGTGCTTTCTGCCTTTGTTGTGGGCTGCCAGCCTGGCTGTGGCGTGGATACCAGTGGTGGGACTCATCTGACTGAATATGTATGTCCACAAACACAAAAGGTAATAGACAATAGAGAGTTCTACTGGTGTTTCTTTGGGTGTCATGTACCAACCCAACATAGCTGAGATAAATCAGGCCCAGAAAGGACCTGTTTCTCTCTACTGACTGTAAAATAGCCTCTGGGAGAACCAGCCCAGTTGGAGACATCTATCATGAAGATTTCATCCTTTTGGTGTTTACAGTGGAGGCATCTTCATATGACAGTGCTCAAAACAGCCAACAGTCTTTAGAGGCACAGTTTGTCAAATTGAATGTAGATGTTTATTTTAGGATGAGAAGAAACACTGCTTAAGGTCCACTCCCATATGAAGGAATCCCAAGGTGACTGGATCACATGGTGGTGATAGCATCATTGTTGACAGGCCGTTGAGTAAGACGGCCTGATCCCTTCCCCTAAGAAAGAAAGTTTGGAGGGCATAGCTGAGTGAAAACATGGGATACTGGGAAAAATCTGGACTTCTATGTTGGACTGGGCCTGTCCTGAAAATCATGTAGGCTTACTCCTCCATACCATTCCCTAATTCACCTGTGCCTGTAACTGAGTAGATGGTGCCAGATGCCGACTCCTTCATCGTGGAGGAAATATCTCAAATGGAAACTGCCCTGGCATCAGGAAGTGATCAGGCAGTCAGAGTATCCTATGCAGTGGGCGTTTCTAGGACGCCCTGCAGTCATGCTGGTGCATGGCTCTGTGGGCTCACTACCATGAGCTTATTAACAGCCATACACCCAGTGCGGGAAGAAGCACTTCAAAAGCTGTCAAGCACAGATAGGGACGAAATTTCCCCAAGTTCTACTCCTTGATTAACAATCTTCTCCCCATGTTTAGTTTGGAGTTATGTTTGAGGAGGCACCCACCCCCACCCCACCCCCCACTGCTTAGGTGGAGATGGGACACCTCCAGTTTTGCTCTCTGCTCTCAAGAAGAGTAAGAAGTGGATTTCCAGACTCCCATGGCATAGTGTCCCCCTTCATATCGTGGCAGTAGGGAGCTGATGGTCTCTCATTTAGCATGGCATGGACTCCCTAGTTATCACTAAACAGACCTGTGTGAATAACAGCCTCCCTGCTGCCTCTGTCTGCAATGGCTAGTTCAACACCAGCTCACGATCAACCCATCATTGCAATCTGTATGGTAGAAGTCCCCATATGGCCCAAAGGGATCATTATCCTTTAAGTGAGGCAGCCGTCTCCCCTTGTCAAACAAAACCAAACAATATTGCTCAATTTCATCTATAAATCCCCACTTCATCACTACGCGTGACTCCCTCTCCACCCAGGCCAGTACAGGGTTCATCCCTCTCACTCCTGGGAGTGATAAAAGCATTAATTTATGAGGAAAGGATTATGACTGAACTGCAGCCATGCGTGACTTGAGAATCAAGTCACCACAATAATTGATTTTTCCTCTTTCTCTCCTGTCTGACACCCATCTCTCAGGCTGGGCCTTTTGATTTATAACATTATTATTAAAAACAAATATGTTCTTCCAATTACAATTTCAATAACCTATTGATTTTACTCAACTCTTGTTCCACGCGCTGTTCATCCAGTGCTACACAGCTTGCACTTTGTTTTGATATATGTATTCTCAAACTGGTGCCTTCCTCTGGGATGAATCACCCTGCCTGACAAAGCCATTAATAAACTATGAAGCATGGAGAGGACATAGAATAGAATTATAGAATCATCTAGGTTGGAAGGGACCTTTAAGATCATCGAGTCCAATAACACTGCCAAAACCACCACTAAGCCATGTCCCAAAGCGCCACCTCTACCTGTCTTTTAAATACCTCCAGGGATGGTGATTCCACCACTTCCCTGGACAAACTGTTCCAATGCTTGACAACCCTTTCAGGGAAGAAATTTTTCCTAAGATCCAATCTAAACCTACCCTCATGCAACTTGAGTCCATTTCCTCTTGTCCTGCTCTTTGTGACTTGGGAGAAGTGACCAACCTCCACCTCACTACAACCTCCTTTCAGGCAGTTGTAGAGAGTGATAAGGTCTCCCCTCAGCCTTCTTTTACTCCAGACAAAACACCCCCCGTTCCCTCAGGCTCTCCTCATTAAACTTGTGCTCCAGACCCCTCACCAGCCTCATTGCCCTTCTCTGGACAGGCTCCAGCACCTCAATGTCTTTCTTGTAGTGAGGGGCCTGAAAGTGAACACAGTATTCCAGGTGGGGTCTCACCAGTGCTGAGTACAGGGGGACGATCACTTTCCTAGTCCTGCTGGTTACACTGTTTCTGATACAGGCCAGGATGCTGTTGGCCTTCTTGGACACCTGGGCACACTGCTGGCTCATATTCAGCCGGTTGTCAGCTGGCTTACATGGAGGTGGAGGATCAAGGAAAAGAAGGTTCAGGATAGAAATCAGCTACAGGTTGTGAAGGAGCTGCTGTCATCCTGTTATGGATTCATTCAGTGTCTGCATAGCAGTAGGTTGTCAGAGACTGTGATGGGATGCCCATATTCACAAGGATGTTGCCAGACTCCACAATCTTTCTTGAAGGTCCATTGTTTCCTTTCCAGGACATTTCTCCATTTCTCTATCTCCATATTGCTCTTTTTAGGACAATAGGATTACATCCATTGTCAGTTCAGTAAGGTGGACCTTTGGTTATACTTTAGACTACTGACATTATTAACCCAGGAATGGGAGAAGTCCTCATTTTCTACATACTTGGTTTAGAAAGAGATGAGTTCCACCTCCACAAGTAGATCTGTTTTAGACAAAACAACAGCAACAAAATCCAACTAGGAAACTCACAAATCTCTATCAACACCTCTTTTGCTGTTTTACATTTTGTCTGTACTTTTGGACATAAGCCAGGAGGAGGTTTTAATAAAATATGACAGTTAATTCTGTTACCTTTCTGGCACCATGTAGCATACTAAAAAAAAAAGGCACTTTACGACCATGTAGGAGAAAGTATTATTGGCAACTTTCTCTAAAAATATGTCAGCCATGCATGAAATACTCATTTAAAGTCCTGAATGTACTACTGAATGAAGACATATGTGCATAAGGGAATATGGCCAAAGGAAGCAACATCCAGAATATCCAATTCACCACGTTCTAGTACCATTAAATCATCTTGCAAATCTTGAGTTCAGGTTTCAATTCTTTAGCTTAAGGAAGAGGCCTGTTCTACAGCATTTCTGGCAATAAATCAAAGTATTAATAAGAGAAGCATAGGAAACACCTACTATTTTCTGGAAGCAGAATTTTTTAAAGCTTCTACATATCTTGCCCAGTAACAAAAGCCACATTTTGATTATCCCCAATTATAGCCGCTATGATTCAGGGCTTGGATCGAAGCACTCTGAAGCCAAGCAGAGTCATTTCAATCACTTTGCTATTCTTTGTATGAGGCCATATATGAACACTTTCCATCCTCAGATAGCATTGCAAACCTGAAATAATGTTCCCTATTCATCACATGAAAACATTCTGTTAAGGGAATGATAAGGTTGCCAAGAACATTCAAAAGGGAAATGCCAACCTTTAAGATGCCTGAACAACATTAATAGACAACCCTGGTGTGAATTCATTTTTATGAGAGGTTCAAACAAAATTCTGTCTGCAGGAAGTCCTTAGCAGAGACTGGAGTAAGGCCCAATTACAGTTCCTGTGTCATAAATGCAAAAATCAAGTCTTTTCACTTCCTAGAAAAGTCTTGCAATTTTAATAACTTGCACTGGGGGGTTTCCATTTTGACATTTCTGTAGTAAAGATGGAAGCTGGAGAGATTGGTCTTAATCTCTGAAGAATATAGATGGTCCCTTGAGGAGCTGGGAGCTCAGTGAAGTGCTGGAGCTGTGGGCCTTGTGAAGGCTTTGGTTTTTAAGCTTAGGTTTGAAAATGCATGAGGGAAGAGTAGGTTGGGGCAGCATATGGCATTCTCCCTTCTGACAGCAGCTCCGAAAAATTCTGCTTTTCACTCTGAAATGAATTTTCCTCCTAAGAAAACTGGAATTTCCTATGGATCCAAAATGTTGAATTTCAGCTTTGTTTGTGCACGTTCTCCTTCAGCGGGAAGGGGCATTGCAACCTCTCTTTACTGATGTTCAAACTTGTGAGGGAGCTCATCTTTATCACATCACCTTATGGACACCAGTTAACTTGTCCCTGTGACACTGGGGATATCACTGACATGTTACACTGGATACTCCTGAAGTTGTTCTGCCTTGCATTGCCTTGTGTCGTTTTTGTCCTGTACATTCATCTATTGCCCTTTACTCTTGTTTTTTTTGGGGTAGTTCTGCATTTGCACAGCAACTCAGTTGGATGCTCAGATCCGTGTCACTAACCCATTGCTTCCTAAGTGCAAATTTTTAAGTTATACCAGTAATAAAATCCTATGAGCAACTTACATTTTAGAGAACTAAAACCAGAAGACACAAAGCATGATCATCTTGGACAGGAAGATCAAAGATGTTTTTGAGTGAGCATGGAAAAAATGTGGAAAGACAGTCCAGTAGACTGAGCACAAGACAGTCAACAGGAGACAGTAATTTCCCTTTGTTTCTGTACTTTCACAATCCTTTTCTAAAATTTTTGACAAGATATTGTTCTCTAGAGCTCTCAAGGGTCCAGAGTCATCAGCTTTTGGAATTCCTACAGTGACCCCTTCTCACAGCCATGAGGTTTCTTTTCCTATTGTAGAGACCTCACTCTGGAGTATCTGCCATGGTTTGTAGCCCAGCTTATTAAGTAAAACTGGCTCCTAGTTTCTTTTAATTACACCACAGGCTGGTATTTAGGGTGGTGCAGCAGCTGCTTCACATGCACAGCTGGGAATAGATGTTACCAAGGGGTGACAGAGAGGACTGCTCCAGCTGTACCAAGGCAAGCTATGCTTACTGAGAAAGCAGAGCTCTGAAGTGCTTAAATCCCACAATTAGACACTACAGAGTTCCTCAGCAACCCTGCTTTAGCTACCCAACTTCTTGCCAGGGCCATGTGCCCTCTGACTCTGGAGACGTTCCAAACCTGCCTGGACACCGTCTTGTGCAACCTGCTGTAGGTGACCCTGCTCTGGCGGGGGGGTTGGACTAGATGATCTCCAGAGGTCCCTTCCAACCCTGACCATTCTGTGACTCTGTGATTCTGTGATTCTGTGAAACCAATGGGGGTTGAGCTCACATTACAAAAATCTGTCTCTGCTATGGTGATCATCGCATGATTGACTCCAGTACACTTACAGACCTCCTGGTGTGGGAGGATGTGAAATTTGGCAGTTGCTACTTGCAGTATATCTTGTTTCATTCAGGTATGGCTGTAAATATGCAATAAGAGGGGAAAAAAATGTGTTGATACATGGTGTGTTTCTGAGTGAGAACAAGCCATCATCGTGCTAACAACAGAAACCACAGTCTAGTCAATTCTCAGCGCTTTGGATGGGATTCCTCTTCCCTACATCAAGTATCTACAGAGTAGGGTCTCCATCTCAGCTAGATGTCTTCTTTGTTTTTAGTCTATACTCTTGCAGTCTGTATGTCATAGAATAGAATCATGGAATTATTTAAGTTGGAAAAAACCTTCAAGATCATTGAGTCCAACCATCAACCTAACATTGCCAAAACCACCACTAAACCATGTCTCTCAGCACCACGTCTACACATCTTTTAAGTATCTCCATGGGTGGTGACTCCACCACTTCCCTGGCAGCCTGTTCCAATGCTTGACAACTCTTTTGGTGAAGAAATTTTTCCTAAGATCCAATCTAAACCTGCCCTGGCACAACTTGAGGCCATTTCCTCTTGTCCTGTTGCTTGTGACTTGGGAGAAGAGACTGACCCCCAGCTCACTACAACCTCCTTTCAGGTAGTTGTAGAGAACGAGAAGGTCTTCCATCAGCCTCCTTTTCTCCGGGCTAAACAATCCCAGTTGCCTCAGCCACTCCTCATAAGACTTGTGCTCCAGAACCCTCACCAGCCTCATTGCCCTTCTCTGGACATGCTCCAGCACCTCAATGTCTTTCTTGTAGTGAGGGGCCCAAAACTCAACACAGTACTTGAGGTGGGGTCTCACCAGTGCTGAGTACAGGGGGATGATCGCTTCCCTAGTCTTGATCACCACACTATTTCTGATACAGGCCAGGATGCTATTCGCCTTCGTGCCCATCTGGGCACACTGCTGGCTCATATTCAGTTGCCTGTCAACCAATACCTCCAGCTCCTTCTCCTCCAGGCAGCTTTCCAGCCACTCTTCCCCAAGCCTGTAGCATTGCATGGGCTTGTTGTGACCCAAGTGCAGGACTCGGCACTTGGCCTTGTTGCACTTCATACCATTGGCCTTGGCCCATCGATCCAGCCTGTCCAGGTCCCTCTGCAGAGCCTTCCTAACCTCCAGTAGACCAACACTTCCGCCCAACATGGTGTCGTCTGCAAACTTAGTGATGGTGCACTTGATCCCCTTGTTCAGATCATTGATAAAGATATTAAACAGAACTGACCCCAGTACTGAGCCCTGGGTAACATCACTTGTGACTGGCCACCAATTGAATTTAACTCCATTCACCTCCATTCTTTGGGCCCAGTCATCCAGCCAGTTTTTCACCCGGATAGGAGTATGCCTGTCCAAGCCATGATAAGACAGCTTCTCAGGAGAATGCTGTGGGAAATGACGTCAAAAGCTTTCCTAAAGTTTAGGAAGAAAATATCCACAACCTTTCCCTCATCCACTAAGTGGGTCCTGTTGTCATAGAAGGAGATCAGGTTAGTCAAGTGGGACCTGCCCTTCATTAACCCGTGCTGACTGGGCCTGATCATTTTGTTGTCCTGTACGTGCTGTGTGATGGCACTCAAGATGATCTGCTCCATAACATTCCCCAGCACCGAGATCAGACGGACAGGCCTGTAGTTCCCCAGAACTGATTGGAATTTAGATCACGAATCATCTAACCAAAAATGGGGACCTACGCTGCTCTTTCAACCCAGTTGATTTCTAGGCAGCTTTCCTGTTCTCTTTCACCCCAAGCAGTAGGTGCCTAAATGACTCTGGCTGATGATGTATAACTTCTCTACTCGTCACGTGGAATGAAGATCCTGGTTTTATGCATGAAACACCCTGTGTGCAGCTTTCAAGCAGCCATGGACTCTAATCTGCCAGTGGCTCAGGGATGGGGAAGGATAAGGAAAGGAGGCATTGCAATATTGTGCAGCCAAGTTCATAGGTGAACAGAGCCTGCACTGAGTTCTCCAGCTGTAAATCAGTGTTGATGGTAACCATCTGATCTCATGAACTGCCACACACGAGTCAAAAGCAATTGTTTTAAGCAGGACAGCAGGCGTTACCATCATGAACAGTCATTATGAAAACTTAGTTAAACTCAGACTCACCAAGAACTTCTTTGCTCCATGTCCTGTTCTGTCCTTGATTAGTCTGTGAACAAGGAAAGGTTTGAGATAGTGCCTGTCCCTGCAAAGTCAGCCCTGACAATACTTTCCCTTTTCAGGCACTTTCTGAATTTGAAGATTTCCAGCCATAGTTTTCCTCATTTTTTTTTTAAAGTTAAATTCCTGCCATTCCCTCTTCTTCTCCCTTGACCCACTTCTCACTTTCCATCCATTTATTTTGATAGACTTTAACATTAACATGGTCTATATCATGAGGAATACAGCAGCCTGCTGAAGCTGTCTCAAGGTCTAAGCAGGCAACACTTGTATACAGTGAAGATAAACGGCACCCTAATAGTTTATCGTTGCAGCTGTGTAAGAGTGCTATTAACTCCTCCTTATAGTTTTTACTTCCAAGCTATTATTGTATACATTTCAGCTCAGCCAAGAAAATGATAGGCCCCTTTCTAACTTGTCCTTGGAAACCTGCCAGTGAATGTGAAACCTGTGATAAGGGCAGTAGCATCTTTCTGAAGAGCATCTGCTTCTGAGAAGGAAGAAGTACAGCTTGCAGACAGGCTGATAGCAGGGAAAGGAAGGTGAAAGCATGGGGAGTTGTCTGCCTTGCTATTTGCATGATGGCAAACATGGCTTTAAAGCATACCTGGAGGAAAGACTTCAGAGAGAATTAGAAAAGGTGGAAAAGATTGATCTGGGATGAAATGATCACAGGCTGCAGTTGGCATAGCCATGCAAGGTGATGAGAGGCTGATATGGTGCCCTCAGTGCTTCATCTTCTCTTGCAGCTCCATAATCTTGTAGCTATGGAGAAAAAGTGTTTTTACATTGCTAGGTGGTGTAAGGACAGGTGGATCACTTTGGATTGCAACCCTGTCATCCTTGATTCACTCTTCTGCTGTCATGAGGCCAAATATCACCTCACACATAGGTATTGGACTTCCTGTATAAGAAAAAAATTGTCCTTTATTTGCATTGCAGTTGGTCCATCATGTCAGGGACCCTTCTTCTCTCCTATATTAGTGATGCTTCCTTGCCCAGAGAAACCTTCACAGATTCAACTACTAGTGGCAGAAACATTTGGAGACCTAACAGGGAACAGATCTTCTTGTACTGTATCCTGTCCCACTTAAAGATCTTACCACCCAGTGACACTCAGAAAGTTGAGATGAGCAAGGCACCATGATGGGGCAGACCAGTAGAAGAATGGTAGAGATGGAAAAGCATTTGTTCAGTGACATGAGGAGAAATCTGTCTCAATTTCAAGTCCAGTTTCACCCTAAGGGACTTCATTCACCTGTCTAGGGCAGCTAAATGAGATCTGGCTCTACAGCCAATGAGGAGCTAAATAGCTTCAGAGGGCAATTTGGACCTTAGGAGACTGAGCAGCCCCTTGGGTAGCCATTTCTCTCAACTGTGCAGAGAGGGAGTTTATGGTGAGCACAGTCCTGACCTAGCTGCCTGGAGCTAGATAAATGAATGCCCAGGTACGCTTTTACTTTCCAAAGTCCATGTATGGTATTTTATACATTAAATTATACTACTTCTTTCAGAGGAATTCTGCTCTTCCTGTTTCATCATGGACTTCAGGCACGGTAAGGAGTTTGTCGAAGTTTTTAAGGGCATCTGTTTTCCCCACATCTCGTCCACCACCCGTCCTACCATACTTCTCTATTGAACAGCATTGTCTCCAATTAAGATATAAAGTTAAGGCTTAGTGGCAGAATTATTATTACTACCAGCACAGTTTGTGACTCATAAAATTGCAACAACTGCTCTGCTTTATGTCAAGGAGGGGTAATTAGCCAAGATCATCTATAGCACCAGGTGGTGATTCATTCAAAACAGGAGCTGGTATAGCAGAGCTCAAGTGCTCACTGGACAGTGCTGTATATTTCACAGGCCATGAAATATATCCAATGTTGTTTTTTATCCCCAGGAAGCTACTAAGTTGTTTTTAATAGGGCTTTAAATATTTTTTAATTGGCATTTTATTTTTTCCTAGGAAATACGCAAAGAGGCCGTGGCAGAATGGGACAGGATCAGTTTACTGCTATCATCTCTCTCATGGGGTCGCAAGGAGAATACCAAACCTGTCCTCGTATGCAGAAGGAAGGGAGCGGCAGGAAGTGGATGGCAGATAATCTGCACTAGATTTTAGGAAGCTGAGTCCTTGTGCTGAACATGTGAGCTTGATTTGCCCATGATTTCGATGCAAATGAATGCAAGGTGAAAACCAAGTAATTGAGTTGATATGGGGTTGGCTCTCTATTGATGCACCTTGTAGTTTTCCCAGGCTGATTAGCAGAAGTCCAACGCTTGTAACTGTGGTGATATGGCAACCTGCTTAGGGCTGGTCTCCTGGGTAAGGGCTGAGTGGTAGAGCACTATGACAAGCTTTGGAGATAACTTTGTTCTGAGATGATTACCTAAACCTACCTGACATCTGGTTTTGTCACAGCAGAACCTGTTTTCACTGTATTGAAACCTGCCCTGATAATTCTTTACTGTGAGAGTGGTGAGACACTGGGACAGGTTGACCAGGGAAGTTGTGGCTGCCCCATCCCTGGAGGTGTTCAAGGCCAGGTTGGGTGGAGCTTTGAGCAACTTGGTCTAGTGGAAGATGTCCCTGCCCATGGCAGGGGGCTTGGAACTAGATTATCTTTGAGGTCCCTTCCAACCCAAACCATTCTATGATTCTATTGGAACCTCATATGATCCTGGGTCCTGGTTTTGTGGTACTGAAATAATATGTTGCAATACAACAACTCATTTTCTAGCCAGAAGTTCATCTTCCTTCCTTGAAAAATGGCCATGGTTATTATGATCCAAAACCAGATGCAAAACAAACCTGTCAACTACTTGATTTCTGAAGTTTTATTTCCAAACAATCCAGAGACATTCTTTCTCTCTTTTGACCATGAAACGGGCCTTCACAGTTTTCAGATTCAACCCACGCTTCTGCCACTCTGGACCGCTGCCGACGAGCACAGCTTTGAAGAATGATTCATTTTCCACCCACTGATCAGACCTTCGTCTGCCCCAATCATTCATTTATACCTAAGACTAACACCCAGCTCAGCTGTCTGCTCTGAAACGTGTCATGGGAAATGCAGTGGTTGACTTAGGATATGCTTAGGAAATCCACTCTTCTGTCAGGACCACAAGAGAAATAGGACTTAATATTTAATAGAGGGAGTGTGAGACGCCAGCAGAGCAATTTCCATGGCCTTCCCTTTTTCTTATTTTCTGAGTGTGAAGGATACTAATAATGTAAACTTTGTAGGGATGTTGTAGAAAGAGCGTGTGCTGAAAAACCCCCAGCGTATGCAAGGTTAAAGGATATATGGGCAGAATAAAATATCGCTGCTACATGCTAGAGATTTTTTCTGGGTAAAATTACACTTTTTCTGTCTGGATTCCCACCTTCTACATTGGCCAACAGCATAAAGTACTGATGCACTCCATAATGTTTATGAGTAATATGGAGTGATCTGTTGGAAAACTAGTTACTGCGGGAGGTGGGGTTCAGGTGCCTTGGCATAGCTGGCAAGCTTGGACACCCAAGAGCATGTGAAGCTCAGGTGAAGCTGATAAGAGTCAAGACTGTGCTCCTCTGGTTTGGTGTCTGGAGGACAGGAGATAACCCCAGGGCATCTTGTTTGTCTCTGGGTGCCCTGAATCATGCCCAGACTAAATCACACCCAGACTGTCTCGTTGGACCGACTTTAAGGACCAACACATCAACAGCATCAGAGTAATTTGATGGTGCCAGTGGCCTTTTAATGATTTTAAATCCAAGCTAGGCTAAAGTTAGAACACATAAAGGGTCCAAAATAGACACTAGACTTACAAAGGTTTATGAAAACACAGGATTTCAGAAATGAAAAATGTACCCATGCATGTACTTTATATTATCAAGCTGCACCCCAGAGGGATGCAGCTTTTTCCCCTCAAATGAATAAGCTGATGAACCAGGAGACTCTACAGGCTTTCTGGAGGGGTGTCAGCTCCTTTGTTGCTCTCAGGATCTGGCAGAAGGGAACTTTCTTTCTGTTCTCTCTGGGGATTATTCTGGTTTAAAACTTCCTATCTTGGAGATTTTAAATTTGAATGACCTTCCTGTGGCCAGTTCCCTGTTTTCCCTTCCAGTTGTAGAAATGCTTATGTCCCTTGGTGGTGGTGAAAGACAGTTACCACCTGCCTGGGGATTAAGCGCAGTCTGCTCAGGAATGTAGCTAAAGCGGTAGTAAAATCTTTCCCCATAGTGAAGGGAAACACCATTCCCCACCTGTTACAGCAACGTTCAGACTTCTGGGAAGTTTATCCATACAGTGAAGCTTCTGTTTTCCGTGGACATGAAGACAGGAATAGTGCCCTGTAAGAATGTGCACATCAAAGTAATGCTTATAGATCATTGCTGCCCTGAACTGACCCTAGCTGTTTTGTAGAGCTTGGCCCCATGGTTGGTTAGGGGAGGTGGAGAAATTGCAACAGATCCATGATGTTGGGCAGAAAAGGTGGCTGCCACTTCTGCCTCCGCTCCTGAACTGAGCTGGGACTTCTGCACTACTGTTTCACCCCTCCTGGGCTTTGACTTTGCTGTTCACTTACCACGCTTTGTTAATTGCTTTGAAAGCTATGATGAAAGGAGCTACCTGGCTGCAGGCTGTCACTGCTGATTTATGTCATGTGTTAAATGCATTCGCTTTTAACTCTGTGCAGCAGTCTCCCCCCCACCTTCGCCTCCATTCAATAGCCTGGCAGCTGGGAGAGCGGCTTTAAAAAAGTATGGTGGGTATTATAACAATTTCATCAACTCTCAGGGATAATAAACAAGTAATTGAGTTTTGGCTGCTATCTCCTGTCCTCATGTTGCCTCTGTGCTCCTCTCACCTTGGCATTTCTCTCTTAGAAGACTGTCAGCTGGAAATAGAGGTCAAGGGCTTATGAGGATAACTGCTTCCATGAACATCACTGATCTTGGCCATCACACAAGGGGGTGTTGTTATCTCACCCGTGATACTAATCTCTTGGTCTCCCAGGGCATTTTCTATAGGGTATACTTCCTGTGCTAAGCCAGAGCTGTCTCTTATCATATGACACAGAAGAATAGGCACATCAGGGATCTGATGATCTTCTACGATTAGGAAACCCAGCACACAGGATGTCATGCACTAGGAATCAGAAGAGTTAAGAGGTCTGGAAGAGTCTAAATGAGCAGGACACAGCCAGAGCCCTGCAGAGGACTGATGGGCAAGAAATTACTTTGTTGAAGCATATTTCATCTCCCATTAACAGAAATGAGACACAGCTCTACTGTGTAATCATTTGTACCTCCCTGGTACGTCCAATTTGATGGGTATCTCAGTGATCAGTTTAGCTAGTGAGCAATTGAAGTCTAATTTGCATCTGCACATGAGATTAAAATGTTGGATGGATTAATTTTTAAAAGCTGCTACCTTTCATAGAAGACAGCATTAACTGATTGGATGTGTACATAGTATTGGATAACAATTCTCCCTACAAAGAGAGAGGCGCTGCCATGAAGCTCAAGAAAATCTCTGCTTTGCTCAGCCCACATTGCAGGTGATAAATGTTTTCACCAGCTATTCTAGGTAAAGATAAGGCTTGTTGCATTGCTTCAGTCCAGTGAAATGCTAACTACTGCAATACAGAGAGTTTATCATCCACATAAGTTGCAATGAAGCAATTTTTGTGCCGACCTGTGTTAAATATATCGACCTGAGTGTATGTTGCAGCACAAGGAATAGGGCTTCTCTTCCAGTAACATGCACGTCTATATTTGTGATAAAGAGCTGGAAAAATGCTACCAGCGACCCTGGGAGTGAGCTGGGTGGAGTATCCCCAGGCAGAAACTGTTTGCGCAGGAAAACATGTCAATCTGTCAGCAGTGAAATGGCAGGTGGGAAAAAGGCAGTTTTTTCATTGCAAAAAATATTGGGTAAGATTATTTTTATAGGCTGCAACACCCAGTGGAGCGGTGCCCAGAGAAAACATAAAAACTCCATTTGCAGGCCTGAAATGACTGCATGTTTTGTCAATGGAGCAAGAAGAAGAAAAAGAAGAAAAATATACGTGTAAACAGACTGAAAAGATATCGTTAGAAGATGAGATGGAAAAACAATTTATTTCAAAGTGACTGACATTCAGTTTGATTCCACCCACTTCTGGAGCTCTGGAGGTTTTGTGGTCCACAATAATTTTCATTATTTTGTATTTTTGACCCCATTTGGGAGAAGAAAAATGCAAAATCCTGAAATTTCTTTTCTGGTAGGGAGCCAGTGGTTTCCTAACAGTAATCAGGATGTGTATATGTTTACATGCAAACACACACAACCACACAACGAAGAGACCCAGCACACTTGCTCTCTCAAAAGTTCTGTACATGGCCCAGTATATTAAATATACTGTACTTTAAATATATACTTTTCTGAGGCTGCCAACTTGGAACAACCTCCACTCCAACAGGAGAAGCTATATAATTTTTTGCTCTGGAGGTTGAGCAGTTTCAGGCCGCATAGCTGCCTGGATGAAAGATGTTCCCTCTGAGTCAGCAGTGTGCTGCTACGGCATTTTGCAAGGGGTTTTCTCCTGCTGGCAAAGCCAGGTAAAATGTGATCCTGACTGTCTGGAGGTGTCTGAGTGCTGAGTAGAGGCAGTTGTCTTTGTTTGATGGGTCTGGGAATGATGCCTCTGAATACCAAACTCTGGGTGTTTTAAACACTAACTTGGCATATGGAAGTAAGGGACTTTCACGAAATAAGGATGCACCTACTGTACTTGGACTCATCCCAATCAAACCTGCCTGTCAAGCTGAACAAAGCTGAACGCAGCCGCTCTTGGCTTGTCTCCATCTGAACTTTGAATCTTAGGGGTCCATACCATGGGCTGAACACTGGAGACGGGATTATCACTTGGGTCCTTAGTGAGAAGAATGGACCATTGAACACCTCCAGACTTGGGGTTTAGAAGGTCTCAGATGAGCACTCCGTTCCAAGTGGGTGAGATAAATCATTTAATCGCAGTACTCAATGGGATAATACTCCCTTTATTCGTATGCAGGATTAGCTTAGAAGCAATAATACTCTTTGTAAGGCAAGTGCACTCTGTTGAAGAACCTAACACCATGACGATGTAGACAATAAAAGATTTGCTTTTGGTGTTAGTATTAAGGGTATGTTTCTTTCTGTTCACATATGTGGATGTTTATGCAAAAAAGCCAAGGCCAGCCAGTATGAGCCCTTGAGTATGAAACTTGCGTAGCAGCTTGATCTCCTCCTTTCCTTCCAGGGTTTTCACAATGGGTGGATAGCAGGAGGAAAGTGGAAAAAACCAACCAACCAACCAAACAAACCAAGCCTGAAATTCACAATGTGCTTTAATTATGATATAACAAAGTTAATGACTTCCTGGTAATAGCTTGGGAAATTAATTAGTGTTCCGTTTGCAAAATGGAGCACCACTTTTCTTCCATTTTCACTTTTCTGGTGTTGTTAGTGCCTGCGATGCTATCAACACTCATGTCCAATCTCATTAAAATTACAATAATTCTTGAGAAGCAGCGACTTTAAAAAAAAAACAAAATTGCGTGTAGATTAAAAGAGGCTGATACCTCTAAAG
Organism: Ibidorhyncha struthersii; assembly: GCA_013398815.1. Lineage (NCBI taxonomy): Eukaryota > Metazoa > Chordata > Aves > Charadriiformes > Charadriidae > Ibidorhyncha > Ibidorhyncha struthersii. Next base: position 776,574 of record VZSZ01001128.1, on the reverse strand, counting down.
GTCACACAGTTCTTCTGCTGGGTATTTCTAATTTGCCAATTTAGAAAGCGTATGTGTGTGAGAGACTTTCCCCACCCCAGGACTTCTTCCTGACTTCTGATCATGAAAGGCATTTTCCAGATACATTCATGAATCATCAAGGTTTTTAAAGGGACAACACTTCAGTCCATAATGGAAATTTCCTTCCAGACCACCCTGGTAAGTGCTGGTAGTAGGAAATTTGATGTCTTTCCTACTAGATTTTGGGTTCCTCCTGCATAATATTAGGAAAGATCAGTTCCCAGGAGCAAAATGGACTCTTTGGTTTGCTTGAAATAAATCCGGTAAGCTAAATTCATGCCTATCCATGCAGCAAAAGTAATCTCAGATTCTGGTATTGTTTCTTTGAGCAGTAACCTTAGGAGGGAAGTGAAGAAAAATCAGGTAGAAATAGACTGCTTGGTTTTGTATGGAACAGCGAATATTGAACGACCCAGTTCCTAGGAAGGTTAGAATAAAATGCATTAAGAACTGTGGGAATAGGATCCCAAACCCATAATCTCCCTAAGTAGAAAACCCTTAATTGGTGTATCACAGAATCAGGAAAGAGAGGCCTTATCATATTTTGCTATTTTTGTTTTGAGATATAGGGAGCCGTCAGCAGGCTCCTTTCTCAAACCATTCTAAAAACACATACAGAACAAACACACCCCCATTTTTACTTTATTGAGCAGGAAATGAGAAAAATAACACCAAATTCAGATCCCTCCCTAAAGGAACCTTCAGCCTAAAGCCTCTCTCCTCAGCAACTGTTCTCACCTGTTTTCTGTCCAGGCATCATAAATTAGGGATCCATAGAGAACCTCTAACTGGGTACAGCTGGGAGCAGAGCAGGGCATGTCCCTGTGCTGAGGAGTTTGTGTCTTTATTGCCACAGACATTAAAGCAAATTGCAAGACAGGTCCTCAAGGCTGAAGAGCACGTGGCACCAAGCCAAGTTCCCAGAGCTCATCTCTCAGCCCCTGTCTTCTGCTCCACCCATGTTGCTCACAACCAGATTGGTGACCAGCGATGCCTACACTTAAGCAGCTGTGCTGAGCCTGAGATGTGTCTCTCAAGATGAAGGATAATCAGCTGGGAGGACATACACCATATTGGAGACTCCCAAATCCCAGCCCTTGAGGATGTTTTGATTTAAGTCAGCTTCTTACAGCTGTTCGCATTCCTTCATGCCCCTCAAATGCTCTGTACAGGGAGATTTAATAAGGGTAAATCTTGCTGTAAGAAAGGTAGGGGCAGCATACTGTGTCCCCGGATGCTTCTGCTGACTCGAGACAGGGTTCAAAGAGTCATGGAAGTGAAGTGCCTCCATGTGCATTCCTTGAGGAGCAGATAGGAGAAGTTGCAGCTCTGCACCTGCAGTTATTTGTTCTAAGTACATTTCAATTTCCATTTAATGAAGAAGGAAACATCTTGCTATCACTCAAATTTGCCTTTTATTGCCTTTTTTTTTTTCCTTTAAAGAGAAGTAGCAAATGAAAATACAAGATATCCTATAGGAATGAAATGCTACAACATCCTGAGAAGTTAAATGCACCAAAATATCAGCCTTGCACAGCTCTTGCCATGGACACCAGTTCTGATCTTATCTTTGCAGGTGTGTTACACTGCTGGGTTGATATAATTGAGACGCTTCTTTTTAGGCTTTAATTATCTGTATTCATATCAGTCGGATGTCGCTAAAAGCTTGCAAAAAGCATGAGCAAAATTGTTTTTTGCACCCAAAGGGTTAGGATGACTTTGGGGCGAGGTTGCTCCTGCAACAGGGAAGAGCCTGGGATCAAGGAAAGCAGTGGAGCCGTTGGGAGAGCCGAGCACACCAGGGGTGGGAAAGGTGCTGGGATTCCCTCCACAGAGAACCATGTCTGAACTAATTAACGCTACTGTTAGGGAGGGGTTTTTAGGGTTTGTGTAATGCTTTTAGATCCCAAAGTAGGATCGCTGTGTCATATTGTCCTGTGCCCTTTCGATCACTCTCAGCTTCTCTGGTCGTTATCATCTTTCTTTGAGCATCTACCACTGATCGCTGTCAGGGGTGGGATACAGAGCCAGAAGGACCTTCGATTTGCCCAACCTGTCTGTCCCACTCTCCTTTGTGTCTTGTGCACTGAGTCAGAACGATGTACACAGCCATTCCCGTGCTTTACAGCCTTGTACCTTGGCCTGAATGCCATTCGTGCAGCCTTGTTGGGGAAAGCCTTTTGCAGTCCACTGGAGTCCTTCTGCCACGGAGAGGAAAGGGAAAAAGGGACCTTTGTGGCTTTCAGGGATCTGAAGTGTGTAGATTGGTGTAACAAGAATCTTTCTGACTTTTGCAACAAGAGCCGAGAGATGTATTTTTGGAAGGCAGAAGTTCCTCTGAGCACATCCAGCAGAATGAATTTTAATAATCACTTGACAAAATCTCCTGAATTAAATTTCAGATTAAAAACCTCATGGAAATTAAACTGATAATCCATGCATTAAAACCAAAGTAAATCAGACTACCTGAGAAGCACTTTCTAAAGAGGAAATCACAACCCCACGTCTCTAATCTGTGAGTTATTGACATGCTGCTGCAGCGGAGCTGCAAGACCTTGTGATCACAAAGCAATTCTCTGTTCTCCAACTGCCTGCGTAACAGCAGTTTCTCCCCCAGCTTGTCCACACAGAGGTGTTCAGGAAAATAAACCCATGCCAACAGAGATCAGAATAGACTCGCTACCTCCTCTTGCAAGGTTTGCAGCCTGCCCTTAGCTTGCTGTGGCTGTAGCTATGCATCTATGTGGATCACTGTGCTTTATGCATCCTCTCTGGTCTAAAGGTTTTTCTGTTAAGCCCTCTGGAATTGGATTCACTGTAGAAAACTTGCCTTGTGGCATAAGGCCCCTCTCACAAGAGTCTCTAAGTGCCTGCAGGGCACAAGCTAATATTTTCTTCGGTTTAAATATGTTCTGGTTGAGGCAACGACAGGTTTCAATGCGCTGCGGGGGTGATCCAGGCTCTGTAATAGTTCCAAATGATATTACTTGAAAGTTGAGTAGGGCAGAGAAAGATCAATCTGTTCACAGTGGATTTGGCAGTTTTAAAATTCGTTTGAGTTCAGATTGAACCAGAAAAGATTCCAATGCTGGTGTAACTCTGCCAGAAGTTATAGGGACCCTGACAAGCTGCCCACAATCGCTGGACCGGAAAACCTGGAAATATCCATCCATTGCGTAATTGCTGGAGATGGCCGTCCAAAAAACCATGGGATGTGGAAGAGCTGGCACAGAGTCTGAATGCAAGGGCAGTGAGCGGCTGTGCCAGGCTGTGCTGATGAACTCTACTCTGCTTTATCTTACTGGGTACTTTGCTCAGACTAAAGATGTGGGCAGCATGTCCCCACATTCCCACCAGGAGAGGCAACACATAATCTGGAGCAACCCAATTCAGGACAAACTGCAGATAAATCTGAGTTAGTAAATAAGGGTGACCACACGTCCCAAATTTACCAGCACAGTCCCAGACTCATAGTGTCATATCATCCTTTTTGCTTGTGACATTATTTTGTCTTGACTGTTCAACGGTATTTTCTCTGTTTTCTCCAAGCCCTGGAAATTTTCCCGATCCCTCTTACGTGGCGGGAATATGAAGTGGCAACATGAGATATCTGACTTTACTAATTTCCAAGCTTGTAAAAACATCTGCTTCCAAAGATAACTTCTGCTCTCTCAGGGGCTCTGCTTTCCCCTCTTACCTGCCCAGGACTGCTGCCTTCTAACGACTTAGGTGCTTCATGTGCTTCCTTATTTCAGAATTTCCTGGTGAGAGATGGCAGAGAAGTGGCCTTACCAGTTGAGCTGCAGTATTTGGTCACACTATGCTCCACATTGCTCACTAAATATGGTTCAGTGGTCTGTTAAAATTAATTTCATATTAATTGTTTTAAGACCGACAGCATCCTGTGCTGCTTTGGGTGAGCAATTGCCTTTCTCTGCTGGGAAATAATTTTGGCATTTCATTTGGAAAAAAGTAATTAACTGCATGGGTATGCTTAGTTGAGTAAGTCATTACAATCTCTGACTTATGCAAATGAGATCGTTGAAGTATAATTCCAACTGAGATAACTCCACACATACATAAACTTGTAATTTGCACAGTCCGGAAGAATATTTGTGTGCAAATAAAAGTCGTTCATGGGTTAATTTATAAATCTCGATTGCATAATCAATTTTCAAGGAGCAGAGCACTTGTGATGCTGCAGAGCTGCCCCGTGAGTTCCCAAGGATATTTCTTGGCACATCATTTGATGGGTAACATGATGTATCCACTGGTTCAGACATCCCCACGCTCATTTTACAGCTGCTGTAGCATGAAACATGCTTTCAGGGTCACCCTCCACATATTCTGCCTGCCTTAATTATGATGTTTATTATGGATATTATGAAGACAGGTGGCTATGCTCATGGATTTTAGCAGCTTATTACTCGGTTCTAAGTAACTGTCCTGGATTTCTTTGTTCCAACAAGTTTAAACTTTTAAATATGTATTAATAATTTCTTTTTTCCGTCTTTGTCATCTTCCTACAGCATGTAGCTTTTTCTCTCCTGGAACGTAACATTATTATGAATTTTGTTTGGCCAGTTTAAGATAAAGAGATGGATGCAAAGGCTAAATAGGCACAAAGAAAGAGCTAGGAAATTATTTTCCCCTAGCAAATTAATTACTTGCCCCAAATATTGTCATTTATCCTGAAACTACTTGGAAACTTGGAGAAAATAATATTTTTGGGACAGATGCCTAAAACAAGGGAACAGATGTTCCTTCTTTGTTCTCCACAACTGATGCTTTACAGACTTAGTGTTAGGTCAGATGTCTCCCTTTCCTATTTTACAATAAGGGCCTGATGTCTCTGGAGAAATCCCCGAGTTTGGAAAACCCTCTGGTAGTAGGACAAAAGAGTGTTTCTGTAGGATTTGATATACTGTCCTCTGGGGTGGTGATTTGATGGAACTACAGTGTAATCAGGAGCTTGCATCCATCTTATCCTCTTGATTGATGAACATAATTCTGAATACAAGAAGGGATGAGCCCTTGGATGGAAAAGGTGGAAAGATGGTCAGTGAGGGAATTGTGGCTGGCAGTGAACGAAGCTCAGATATCTCCCCAGGAGAGCCAGTCTCCTTTGACAAGCCTGATTAAAGGAGAAATGGGTTTGGAAGCACGGGATCAGTGTCTCTGACCAAGCTGCTACTTCACTTAGCCAGCTGATCTGTGCCTTGGACTGAGGCTCTCATAACAGTGGAGAGCTGTTAACAAGAGATGCTTAATCATCTCTGGCTGACAGGGAGCTGCCAAGTGGCTTGGCAGCTTGGAAAGCCTTTCTGCACTCCCAGAAAGAAAGGTCTTTGCAGATGCTGAGGTTTCAAAAGGAGCAGTCATTCCCAGCAGTGTCAATGGACTCAGTTTTCAATTTGTGCTTCTTTTGAACACAGCAGACCATCTGCCTTATGCATATAGACCAGGTCCACAAATTATTGGATCAGAATTGGGGTCAGGAAGGGACAATCAACTTCAGGTGTGGGGCTGATTTGTGGGACCCACTGGTGTACGTTCTCCTTAGTTTAGTACGAGGAGTGTAGTGCTTCTCAGACAATTATTGGATCAGAATTGACATGGAGTCATTCAAATATGTAACAGCTCTGAATTGCTTAGGTTTAGGTAAATGAAAGAGGGGAAAATAAACATTAACAATAAAACCATCCTTTGACACTGGCTGTGACTACTGAGTTGAGGGGTCCAACCTCTGCAGAAGGTCTTGGTGGTTAGAGCCAGTGTCCGGAGCTGAGTGCAAGTCTTTCTCTGCAGTTGGGAGCTATACCCTAATTACTGAACTGTCATATGGAATCCCTTTTATTTTATTATTTTATTTTATTTTATTTTATTTTATTTTATTTTATTTTATTTTATTTTATTTTATTTTATTTTATTTTATTTTATTTTATTTTATTTTATTTTATTTTATTTTATTTTATTTTATTTTATTTTATTTTATTTTATTTTATTTTATTTTATTTTATTTTATTTTATTTTATTTTATTTTATTTTATTTTATTTTATTTTATTTTATTTTATTTTATTTTATTTTATTTTATTTTATTTTATTTTATTTTATTTTATTTTATTTTATTTTATTTTATTTTATTTTATTTTATTTTATTTTATTTTATTTTATTTTATTTTATTTTATTTTATTTTATTTTATTTTATTTTATTTTATTTTATTTTATTTTATTTTATTTTATTTTATTTTATTTTATTTTATTTTATTTTATTTTATTTTATTTTATTTTATTTTATTTTATTTTATTTTATTTTATTTTATTTTATTTTATTTTATTTTATTTTATTTTATTTTATTTTATTTTATTTTATTTTATTTTATTTTATTTTATTTTATTTTATTTTATTTTATTTTATTTTATTTTATTTTAATTTGGGGGGTAAACATTCACGTGAAGAGGGAGATATCTGAAGTCTGTGTCTCTGCTCCCAGAAGCACTGTATGTTTCTCCTGGTAAAACCATCCTACCTTAATTAGCTCATTTTCAGTACCAGAGAGTCAACCATGTCTTACCGACAGTTGCAAATGATGTAACAAGGAAGGAGAAAAAGAACATATCTATGTGACCTTGGTCTAACAACTACTCTTCTCCTCTCTCTCTGAGGGTATGAGGTTTAGGGAGGAAACCCTGCACAATGAGACCCTTTCTCAGCTCAGGCAAGGCCTGGACAGGTAATTCCTGCAAGGTTTGTGTGTTCTTCTCTCAAACAAAGAAAAAGAAAGAGAGACAAAATGTCAGGTCTGTTAAGCAGAATTTGTCACTGGCAATTCCTTGAAGCGCAGCAGCTGGTTTCACCTTCGTTAGTTCCCTAATGAAAATTTTTCAACTCTGTGTCAGGAAAGAAAAAAAATAAAAAGTTGTTTCTTTGAAACAGAAACCTTGTTGCAAGGTCAAGCTGAGATTGTTGCTGCTTTAATAAACACCTCAAATTGTCTCTGATTAATTCTAAATAAATTTTGCGTGTGATAAGTGATTTCGAGCAAGTGCTGTTGACACATTGAGCTGATTGAGATTAAAGGGAGAAAGAGATGAACAATGGGGTGAGATTAGAAGCTCTTTGTCACACAGATCAGGACCCTGGAGTAGAAGGATGACACGATCATTTGTCATGTACCAGAGGTGAGAGGAATAAAAAAGGGTTTGCAAGAAGATGGCCAGAGACTTGAAGTGTAGCTGAGCTGCTCAGTAGGCAAAATCAGTACAAGCCATAGGAAACAAGCATTGCAACAAGACCAACCTTAGCAATGCACCATGAGAAACAAGAGACCCCTCCAACACCTGTGATAGTCCAGGCAAGGACCACGGTGGGGATACTCTCTCCATCATGCAACGTTAAGTCAAACCCTCATTTGATCTCTCATTTGAGTTAATAAGGCATAGTTATTACCTGGCAGAATAAGTAGAATACAATGGAGACCTACGTCATCAAAACCCGCTGATATCCTTCAGACGTACTCATCAGAGCCGAAGATATTATAGAGGATGATGGAACTGGGAAGCAGGTATTAAGTGGCGTAAAAGGAAAGGAGACAGATGGAGTCAGAGTGGAAATACCCACAAGGCTGAGAAAAGGGAGGGAAAGGGGTGTTGTTGCTTAGCATATTTAAAAAAGTCCAGATATATACTGGGAAATGGTTGCAGGGAATGAGTCTTTGCTGCCTCTCTGGTCTCAGTGTCCTAGAATTTCTTTCCAGCTCAGATAACAAGGGTTTTTGCATATTCAGGAGCACTCCCTTCTGTGAGGCAATAGAAACAGGGCTTTTTTCAAAGTCTATAAATTTATTTTAGTTTAATAAAATTACATAACAATATATTCCCCTCCCCCATCAAAGAAAATTAACTACAACAGCTTATTTTTTATGAATGTCTTAATTAAACCTTTGCCTATTAACAGAAACACTACAGAAATTCAAATCATCCCCATAAACAGGTGAGAGATGTTTACTAATGACCCCCACACTGGGTCTTATATGAAAAATTCTTATGAAAATTTATTACTCCTAATAAAAGCAATGACTTATTCAAAAGAAGGAGATGATATTGTGTGCAGGCAGAGAGGGAGGCCTGGATGGAGTTGCTGGGACTGGTACATTTGCAAATCGGCTCTTCAGGGCAACATAAATAAATATAGCAGAACTCTGAAGAAAATAAAATAGCATGAATCATAAATCAAAGCAATGTAGTGGAGCTGCAGAGGACACTGCAAATAGATAGGATAACAGAAGGAAATATTGGCTCAGGCATAAATAGCTCTTAATAAATCATCAGCCAACGGGAGCAGGGCAGCAGCATCCTAACTGAAGATAATGACAGCTGGAAACATCTTGCTGGTGCTTGTGTATTCACTGCATTCGCAGTCTGTAGATCCAGGAACATGCTGGAAAGGTCTCCGAACCCTTCTGCATTCAACAGGAACATCGCTGGCCTGAGAGGAAACCAGGCTCCAGCTGAACTGAAGTCCATCTCTGGGGTGACTGACGACAGCTTGCTCTTGAGAAGACATTTAAGGCCTTCTCCCACCTACTATGTCAACTCACTAAGATTATGCTCCAGCTATGGTATTTTAGGACTCTTTCTCAAGCCGGGACCTCTTACCATAGTACTTGCTATGCATATTTTTTTTGCCAGCCATAAGTTTTCTCACCAACTCAGTAGCTATCAGAGGTAATCCGAATATAGACCTTAAACCCTGAAGCCATTTCTGTGTTTCCTTGATGCCGCCGAAGGTTATATGGTTGCCTGACACAGCCACAGATCAGATTCAGTGCAGCCACCGAAACAGTGCTGCTAACTAAAATACAGGATTACATGCTTCTTTTTTGAGGATGTTTCAGCGGTCTGGAGAATTCACACCAAAGGAGTTGGTGGGACCTTCCTGCTGATCCTCCATCAGGAAGCACTGTCCTGCTCTCAGAGGAAAATCAATCTAAGCCCAAAGGGGAAAGTCCCAAAGAGGCCATAAATCAGGTAGCTTTTACAAAGCAATCTTAGTCATCCTAATTTTCCCACCATGTATGTTTCCCCAGAGGCGGGGAACAGTTTGTAAAGACGTTGCCCATATTATCTTGGAGCGGGCTAAGAGAAGGAGAACATATACCTAGACTGCGATGTTTGCTAACATCAAAGAGATTGGGAATAACAGTGGATCTCAGCTCTCGGTTCCAGTTTCCTCAGGGGAATCCAACCATGAAATACCCAAGGTAGGAAACAGGAGTGAGAAAAAAAGGTGACATCTGGAATAACACGTTAAATTTTGCATTGTGGCTCGCTCTTACAGGGAGTTGCCAGTAGATATCTGCGTGCTGGACGATGCAGGTGGTCAGAGTAGTTGACTACACTGGGTCCTCTGCTCCAGAAGTCAATGAGGTTGTGGTGTTGCTATTGTGAAGACAAAACACAAGGGAGGGAAGGAAAGATGTATGTAATTTCACAATCAGTTTAGTAGAAAAAAGGGAAATAGAGATAAAAACTCCTATACTCTGAATTTTATCTGCCTTTGATAGAGCTGTCAGTTCTGACATAGCTTTTTTGTTTAGCAAAAATGATAAGGTAGGCCATGAATTTTAATAAAACAAACAACAGCACTAGAATGGATTGGATTGCTTCGATGTTTCATTTTGTCCACTAACCTTGAGAAAAACAGATTCGGGATTAATATGTAAATGCATTTTCAACCCTGGCTGTGAACACAGTGACATTGTAACAGAAAGCAATGCCAAAGTTCCTGCTGATGAATAGCTCCAATCGTTCAGCTGGTTAGCCTATTTAGAAAAACATTAGCCTGTGAACAGGCTACTTACTACCACGTTCACTGTGTTTTATGACCCCAAACGCAAATGTACGTTTAAGTGTCTATAAGCCATTCATCACTCAGGGCAAATCCCAATGTTTCGCTTGAGAATACCAAAGTTCCCAAAGAGAGTAAATAAAGCCGGGCAGTCAAGGTAAGAAGTGATTGGGTCTGACAATGTTCAAGAGGGTATTAGGTCACTGCTGCTCTGCCTGGGAGATGTATTTATAGGCTGATTGTTACTAACTAACATTTATAGGGGTCCCTTGAACCTTGCAAATTGGAGCAGCCGGAGGAGAGCTGATGCCTTTTTCTGAAGGCATTCCTGAATACTCAACTCAGAGCTTTCTAATGACCATAAGGATGTATGTGAGCAGGGCAGTGCAATCCCTGGGACACTGAAACAGCCATGGCAATGCACTCTGCCAATGTCAAGACCTAGGAATGACCCGCTGGCCACCATGGGGCAGATGGTATGGTGGTCATCACTGTGGGTAAGAGGGATTTTCCCACTGTAAACCCTTCTGCTGTCCGGGCAGTGTAAGGAACTGACCACTCATAGCCATGCCCTTGTAATGTGTGTGTTATACCGGACTTCAATAACGGCACATCTGCTCTCCTGGTCTGTGAGTTTAGAAGATGTTTCGGTTTGAGGTACAAGACCGACCCACCACGTAACCACTCACCTGGCCTTTGAAGGCATCATCTTTGTCTGTGAACAAAGATCCTGCATTACCTGGGGGTAGTAGGTCAACTTCGAGTGGTTTTGCATTGGTTGATTTCTGGATCTTCTTGATAGCGAGGGGGGCAGTGGGAACTGGGTGTCCCGGCAGGACACACTAACTGTGTGTCCCAGCAGTACCAGAACCTCATGCCTGTAACTCCTGCGCTTACAGCAATAACCAGTTGTCACATCTCTACAAGGGTGTCCACATTTTTGATTTATACATCCCAAACGATAGCACATCTGTCATTTCCTAGGTGTCAGCTGTTCCGCAGCAATGGATTGCTCTTACTTTAAAAAATACATATTTCCCAGTGCGAACATTTTGTTAGAATACTGGTACCTTAAATTCTCTTTGGCAGGGCTTGTCTCTTCTTGTCCTGAACTGCTTTTTGAAACTGTAGGGTTCTGTGAAATAGCTGCTGTGATCCACCCCAGGTGTGCTCACAAAGAGTGTCACAGCCTTGAAATATAAAGCCTGAATAAGCCTGGTAGACTGGAGGAATTGTATATAGCAAGGTAATTCTCATCATTATCATAATGGGAATCAGCATTAGAAAAAAGTGTCAAAATGTTACTGTGAAAACAGAAGAGCACTGCCAGGCAGGGAGAGACGGTGCACCCCAGAACCGTGTTTGTTAGGTAATAGCAGCTGAGGGATGTGACAGGCTTACGGCGGGCGTGTGGGAGACTCCAACGCAGCTGGAGGTTGGGGCAGGCTGTACGCCAGCTTGTGGCACTAAGCCACTGAGCAAACGCCTCCTGAGCAAAGCGCCATTTCTTGGGGTGCTGTAACGGTAACACGGTCCTGCAGTGAGCCAGGCAGCTGGCCACCGGTTGGTCATCCTGACAGCAGCACAGATAAACTTGGCCTTTTAAAGATCACAAAATGGCTTGATTGCACTGCTCATTCTCTTTTGGTCAGTCATTGGGATTGCTTTGCAACTGCTGGATTTCTAGGAAGAATTTCTGTTTTTCAGAGGAGTACATTAATTTCAGGATAGGGTTAGGCTGATGAAAGCCTTGTCATGAGGTTGAGATAGGAACTCAGAGATCAGGATAGGCTGGAGATCGGGCTTATCTGAGCCAACATCCACTTAGGTCTGGTGAGGGTTTCTGTACTTGACTTATCCCTATGCACTGAATAGGGTTGGTGAAAGAAAGAAACAGGTAATGACCCAGACTTGGTCTAAGAGAAGCAGGTGGCAATACTGTAGTGATTAAAGTTCAAAATGTGATATAAATGGCCCAGCCTCAAGGCTACACACAGCTTGTGAAAAGAAGGTCATGATGGGAGCTGGTAGACAGTGGTATTACAAGCGTGTGTACACAGCTTCCAGGTAAACTCTGAACCCTTTACTCGCTTGAACTGAGTTTGCAGATAAACAGGAAGACAAGGGAAAAGATAACATCTGTTTGCTGTCTCTTTTTTCTTTTTAGGTTAAAGACTAAGGCATGGCATCATGGAAATGGCTCCAACGCCTCACGTTATGTAAAACCATAGCAGGGCTTGGAGGACAAATTTCCTGACTTCCCCTGCAACCCTTAGGATCACTGAAGGCAGCATCTCTCAGGCTGGGGAGCCTGTGTGAACGGTGAGTGCAGAGAGTGTCTCTCACAGAGTCATTTTCCCCTTGCTAAAACTAGCAGCTAGACATTGCTTTGTGTTACCTCCTGGAGGGGTTGTGGAATTTTGTACACTGAAGGCAACAATCAAATAACTCACTGTACCAGGACCCCATTAAATAACTATGCTAAATTTTACCCCCAGGCAGCCACGGTGGATGTCTATGTGGGAAGCCGGGTCCTATTTCAGGCCATCTAAGCCCTCGTATGGGAAATATACGCCAGCCCTACTTTCAGCCTGTTTGCTAGGACAACACTTGCCACTTCTTCCCCTACCTACCGTAAAAAAAACAGGAGATCGAGGTGTGTTATGCTTGCTGATTTTAACAGGAGAGAACGAACATGAATACTAAATTTTTCAGACCTGCAAATTTGCTTTTTTGCCTCCCACTACCTTTTCAGCAGTGTAGACAGCTGTCTCCATCACCTACCATTACAGACCATAAAAAAAGAAAAAAACAAACACCTTCTTGTCAAGCAGAGGTGATGGACAGAGGACTCCTTTCAGTGCATCCCATGTTGCAGGAGTCTTCAGCTCAGAAGTCTTCAGCTGCAAAAAAAGACAATTAAGAAAGGGTATGAAAGAAGTCTGTAAAAGTGTTTAGGGGCCTAGAGAAAATGGATAAGGAAAAACTGTTCACAGAGCCTCCCAGAACAAAAACTGACAGCTTGAAGGTGGCAAGTGGCAAATTTGGGACAAAGAAAATAGATTGGTTCTTCACAAAGCCTTATCAAGCTGTGGAGCTCTTTGCTGCAGAGGGTTGTGGATGCTACACATTTAGAGGAGTTCACAAAGCAATGGGGCAAACCTGTGGAAGAAAAATAATTTAGATCTTTAAAGTTCTTGGATAGGATGCCTGTCTCAGGAGGTTCCCACACAGAGATCATTAGAAGCTGGGAGAACATCCTAATAGTAGATATGGGGTTACATGGACCTGTGGGCTTACTTGCTGTGGCTGCTCTTAAGTTTCTGTGCCCCATCACTGAATGAAAGATCACTTCCAATGCAGTTTTGGTGGACCTGGCACTGGCTGCTCAGATTATAAGAGCAGGTCCAAAGCAACATTTTATTTCTTAACGTATATTTACCACACATAATGATTCTTCCCAGGCCCACACCCGAATGCAGAGCCTAGTTTGTTTTGCTCTGGGTTGTAGATTTTAATTCTGAGTGTTAGTTTCACTTTGGATGTCTCATTAGCAGGGTGACATTTTCCTATTAGATGAAAATGTTCAACACAGATTTCCTTGTCTCCACATTGCTGTCATCTTGTCTTTTGTCATCCTGGCTGATGGATCAGCGTGTTCTGATCTGTTACCCTTTTATGTAATGACATTATTATTGTTTTCTCCTGCTCTTCCTTTTTCTTTTTTTTTAGGCAGTAATAAAAAAAATAAATAAAAATGAAATATACAAAGTATAAACTGCCTTTATGACTGAATGATTTCCTTGCTGCATTAAGCAATTTCTTTTGTGCCAGCACCTCTCGTGAATGCTCAGGATGTTCTTCTGATGTATTCATGAGAGCTACTTCGCTATGATCATTGCATGCATGGCTGCCTTTTCTGAAACAAGCTCATGATTATTGATATGCAGGATTCTTCTTTTCAGCTTAGTAGCCAGGAGGGGGTGTCCATGCCTTACAAATGAGCTCTCTTTTCAGGGCTGGTGGTGAAACAACTTGAAGCAGTTACTGCACTGTAAAATGTCTTGTCACTGGGAACTGTGCCCAGAGGAGGGAGTGGTGGGGCGAGCAGCATCAGCATGACAGTAGTGGTGGGAACAGCTCCACCATTGCAGGAGGGAGTTTTACCTTGCAAGTGTCCTGGGCTGTTATGAGCAGCACCAGAGGGGCAAGAGGAGAAAGAGCAGAGGAAAGGGATTGCCAGGATGCAACAGAGCATGTCAGGTAGAACTTAGTCTTTGTGCTGCCCTTGATCCTCACTTCACATTTGGCCCAAAGATCATAGAATCATAGAATGGTTTGGGTTGGAAGGGACCTTTAAAGGCCATCTAGTCCAACCCCTGGCCATGAGCAGGGACATAGAATCATAGAATCACAGAACAGTTTATGTTGGAAGGAACCTCAAAGACAATCTAGTTCCCCCCCCCCCCCCCGCCATGGGCAGGGGCACCTCCCACCAGACCAGGTTGCTCCAAGCCCCATCAACCTGGCCTTGAACACCTCCAGGGATGGGGCAACTACAGCTTCTCTGGGCAACCTGTTCCACTGTCTCACCACCCTCATAGTGAAAAATATCTTCCCAATATCTAATCTAAATCTCCCCTCTTTCCATTTAAAGCCATTCCCCCTCATTCTATCACTACATGCCCTTGTAAAAAGTCCCTCTCCAGCTTTCTTGTAGGCGCCCTTCAGATACTGGAAAGCTGCTATAAGGTCTCCCCGGAGCCTCCTCTTTTTCAACTAGATCAGGTTGCTCAGACCCCCATCCAACCTGACCTGGAATGTTTCCAGGGATGAGGCATCTACACCCTTTCTGAGCTGTTCAATTGTGGTGCCTCAGCTCAGTTTGCATGCATGTGAATTTTTAGGGTGAGTGTTTTTCCCTGAACTTTGTACTGTATACAATTGTTTTCAGTGGAATAGTCAAGAAATGTTTATGATCTTGGTTACAATTAGAGATGATCACTCCCTAACTCAGCACCCTCAGTGTCAGTGTTTCTATCTGACCTGGACATCCAGGATCTGATTGTAATCAGTGGAGGTCCAGTCAAGAGAGGCCATGGAGCTCAAGGTGTGACTTGTCTGACCAGTGTAAGCACCTCTGTTAAATTATATGAGCTGCTTACTAAAATCCCTTGACTCTAAATGAGACTTGCCCAGATGAAAAGGACTCCTGTGAGTACCGCCTCCTTCCTTTGAGGTTTCCCACCTTGAGATGAAAGCCTCAGCTCAAAGCTCTTTAACCTTGCCATCTAAACTGCAGGCATTGCCCTTGAAAATTTGTTCTACGGACACCAGGCTCCTGGTGCTGTCCTTGAAGAAAGCAGAATCTGTTGGTTCACACAGTTCCTGGACTATACAAACAGCACTCTTCAGACATCTGTCATGTAGATCCTTGCACCTCCTTTTTATGATTAAAGTTTGCAGAAGTTGTTCAGGAGTTAGAAAAAATGAGTTCCAGTTTTCAAAATGGAATATCTACTTCCTCCAAGATATTGGATCTTAAACTGCTAACCCTTCAATAAAAATTACGTCTCTAACTACTTTGTGTGCACCAAGCCTTTAGAAGCTATGTCTCAGTAATGGTCAGACTCCTAAATACAGTCAAGTTCCCTGAAAATACCCGTCATTTCTGTATGCATTAATTTACCATCTGCAAAATGGGCTTAATATCCCAAGAAAAACTGGTTAATAGCTGTACCAAGAATCTTCCTTGGATTAATCCACAGAGAAAATCTGTCTCACTCTCTCCTCTTTTCTATCACAGCAGGGACTCCAAGGATGCCTGATGAATAGCTCTGCCAAATGTTCAGTGCATATCCATGAGGAAAGTGGATTTTGAACCTTTCTGAGAGGCAAGTGTGGCAATCAGGAGCACTCATGGCAGTGGCAGATGTCCTGCATGCTCTTTTGCAGCCCCTTTCCTCAAGGCAGTATGTTTTTCAGGAAATGAAAAAGGGCCCTCTCTCCTTGGTTATGGTGTCCTTGGCAGACGCAAGACATGTGCTGAGTCTTCCACCATGTTATGCACTTTTCAAGGAAACTATATAGGATATGGGTGTGATACCACAGTACCCTTAGGAATCCTTACCCAAAGCAACACAGCTTTCTTCTCTTGTGACACAGGCGTCTGCAAGGAAAACTATCATACCAGTAAGAATGGTAGATGCTGGTTGAATTAGTGGCTTTTCCATTCTATTTAAATGCAACTTTTCTGTTGACTTCATAGTAGCGTCCATGCCTTTCATATGGGACATAAATCAACAGCACTTTTAATCACCTGTTTTCACTGAAGATCCCTTGGAAACTTTTCCTGACACAGAAATGTTTCCTACTGTCCTCTCGTGTAGCTCAATTGGTGTGAAAACATCACCCAAAGGCATCAATTCAATCAAGGCTGCAATGTGGTAGGCACTGAATATTCACCTGGGGAAAGATGGTCTTTGCTCTGAAGATCTGACAATTTAGTGAGAGAGGACAGTTATAAGATGCCTCATTAGGCTCTTCATTTTTTTAGATGAGGAACAGAGGGATTAAGCCACACAGGCAGTCTTCTGTGCCAAAGCCAGGAAATGCCAGTTCAGAAGAAGATGAAAATATCACACCAGAAGAGTTGTGCCACCTTGGAAGATACAGTCATTAACGTGAAATGGA
Organism: Ibidorhyncha struthersii; assembly: GCA_013398815.1. NCBI lineage: Eukaryota > Metazoa > Chordata > Aves > Charadriiformes > Charadriidae > Ibidorhyncha > Ibidorhyncha struthersii. The sequence goes on along the minus strand of VZSZ01001128.1, from coordinate 759,969 downwards.
AGGTAGCAGGGCTGAGTGTGAACTGGTGCTTTTGGGAAAATAATAAAAAAACCCTTGTCTTCTAATATCCCCTGACATTGTAACTGTCAGGGGAAATGAGATCTGAGCGCAGTCCTAGAGAGCGTTTGGTAAGGTGTTTTCAGAAGAAATAAGGAGATATTCCAGCTTTTGTACTGATAAGAGCCCACTCACCTTAATTGTGTACAGTACTCCTGCTCAGGAAGACAAGCTCAGCGCTTCAGTGAGCAGAGCAAAACCATAAGGGGAACATCTTTCATGACAAGATTTTGGGCAGGTTAGAAAAATGTAGGCTAAGAGGATTTTTTTTTTATATAAATACAGTTTAAAAATAATTTTAAAATTAAACGTAGCACAATTTTTCATCATCTGGATTTTCTTAGGCACCACGTGCAGAATCCCTAGGTAAAGAAGGCCGACTATGGCTTGAAAGCCATCAATCTAATAGACAGCCAGTGTCGACATAGAGGAAATCTCAGGAAAAAAAGGGGGAAAAAAAGAAAATATTAGGAATCAATTTAAGAAATATTAAGAACAGAAAGATCATGGAACAGCCTCCCAACTGGAGGCAATAGAACCAAACAAACTAGAGGAAACAAGACCAGGTCATGAAAGAGGTACCATACTCACTCACAGAGCAGTCATCTACCTCCTGGTAGGCATGACACAGTGATTAAAAATGCAGTCAGCGCTCGGTGGAAAGGAGCGAAGGTGGAAAACCTGACTATTGCACAAGCATTTTCTGATAGTACAATAATTGGGGGGTTTTGTTTGTATGTTTTGCTGTTTTCTCTACAGCCTAGTATAAAGCACTTTTACAGTCCCTGATGTTCGTTAGCTTATGGTCTGTAGAGACTGTTAAATCCAGTAACCCAATATGTGAGAGGCTGCTGTAGTTCCATGTCCCCAAGTACAGCCAGTGGTAAAACTGAGCACATGTTCCAGACAGGTGCCCCCCCAGTATGTTTTACCTATAGATATATGTATGCATATATGTATATACATGGCCAGCCACACAAATCAATACAGACAGAAAACAGAAATCAATGCCCTACCAGCACCCATTTCAATATACAACACTCCCAGAAACATCAACAGCACTGATGGACTGATTCTGTTCCTCCTCCCCAGCTGCCCAGGACTGAAGTTGCTACAGGAATACGCACACATACAACATGAGTTTCGCCAGTAATTAATCTTAGATGGCCTATGCAGTATCCAAGCCTCAAATCCTCAATTCTCCCCAGTTGCTGCCACCTGGACATTTGAGCCGTGATGGTTCATGGCTCCACTCCAGTCGCTGGTATGCAGACCTCTCCTCCTAATCGCAAGCTATTTCAACTTGCAGGTCACTACTGTTCACATGTGCTCATCCAGAGCAGAGAGTGTATTCACCCAGAAGACAGTTAGAAACAGGATTTAGAGAGTGTAAAACATAGTCTGCAGAGATCGGGGCAGAAGCTGGCCAGATCAACCCATACTGCCCAGTAGCCTCTTTACACCAGAGCAGCCCCTTCTGTCCCCTATCCCTTCTCGTTTCCCTTGCTTGCTTCTACTCAATTAATGTTGATCCCTCACTTTTCCTGGTTTTGGCCCTTCTCCCAAACAACCTTTAAAGAGCCTCACATGTTCTCGCAATCCCATTAAAACCATCCCAGAATAAGTTTACACAGTCCCCAGTTTACACAGTCCCCAGTTTACACAGTCCCCAAAGCTCTTCTGCCTGTACCCCATAATGAATGCTATAGGCCTTCACATAATGACTCTCTTTAGTCTGCAAGTTGCTGTGTTTCCCACCTAGGACAATGGTCTAGTCGTTCTGCTTCAGTAGCCTTAGGAGTAGCCAGTTCAGGATGCTCCCTTCATGCTGTTTAGGCTACTGGGGTTCCTCCATCTATCATCATTCCTTTGACCTTCCTTAGGCCTTTGTGTGTATGGTGATGAATCTTCAGTCACAAAATCCAACACAGTCATCCAGCAATTCACCAGTGCAGCGCTGTTTATGGCTCATGGAATCACAGAATCACAGAATAGTTAGAGTTGGAAAGGACTTTAAAGATCACCGAGTTCCCACCCCCCTGCCATGGGCAGGGACACCTCCCACCAGACCAGGTTGCTCACAGCCCCATCCAGCCTGGCCTTGAACGCCTCCAGGGATGGGGCAGCCACAGCTTCTCTGGGCAACCTGTTCCAGTGTCTCACCACCCTCACAGTGAAAAATTTCTTCCTAATATCTAATCTAAATCTCCTCTCTTTCAGTTTAAAGTCTTTACCCCTTGTCCTACGGCTCCACTTCCTGATCAAGAGTTGCTTCCCGTCTTTCCTGTAGCCCCTTTAGGGACTAGAAAGCTGCTATAAGGTGTCCCTGGAGCCTTCTCCAGGCTGAAGAACCCCAACTGTCTCAGCCTGTCCTCACAGGGGAGGTGCTCCAGCCTTCTGAGGATCTTCATGGCCTCCTCTGCACCCGCTCCAACAGGTCCATGTCCTTTTTATGTTGGGGACCCCAGAGATGGACACAGTACTCTAAGCGGGGCAGAATCCCCTCCCTCGCCCTGATGGCCACACTGCTGGGGATGGAGCCCAGGATGCAGTTGGCTTTCTGGGCTGTGAGCACACATCAGTACTTGGTCCAGTCCTGTTCAATGTATTCATCAATGACCTGGATGAAGGGATAGAGTGTACCATCAGCAAGTTTGTTGATGACACAAAACTGGGAGGGGTGGCTGACACGCCAGAAAGCTGTGCCGCCAGACAGCGTGACCTGGACAGGCTGGAGAGTTGGGCGGAGAGGAACCTCATGAAATTCAGCAAGGGGAACTGTAGAGTCCTGCACCTGAGGAGGAATAACCCCATGCACCAGTACAGGTTACGGGCTGATGCGCTGGAGAGCAGCTCTGTGGAAAGGGACCTGGGAGTCCTGGTGTTCAACAGGATGACCATGAGCCAGTGATGTGCCCTGGTGGCCAAGAAGGCCCATGGCATCCTGGTGTGCATCAAGAAGAGTGTGGCCAGCAGGTTGAGGGTGGTCATCCTCCCCCTCTACTCTGCCCTGGTGAAGCCACATCTGGAGCACTGTGTCCAGTTCTGGGCTCCCCGGTTCAAGGAGAGGGAACTGCTGGAGAGGGTCCAGCAAAGGACTACAGAAATGATGAGGGGACTGAAGCATCTTTCTTGTGAGGAAAGGTTGAGGGACTTGGGTCTTTTTAGTCTGGAGAAAAGAAGACTGAGGGGGATCTTATCAATACTTATAAATATTTAAAAGGAAGGTGCCAGAGGGATGGGAACAGTCTTTTTTTCAGTGGTGACCAGTGATAGGACAAGAGGTAATGGGCACAAACTTGAGCACAGGAAGTTCTGTCTTAACATGAGGAGGAACTTCTTTCCTTTGAGGGTGGCAGAGCAGTGGCACAGGCTGCCCAGAGAGGTGGGGGAGTCTCCCACACTGGAGACATTCCAACCCGCCTGGACGCCATCCTGTGCAACCTACTGTAGGTGACCCTGCTCTGGCAGGGGGTTTGGACAGGACGATCTACAGAGATCCCTTCAACCCTCACCATTCTTGGATTCTGGGATTCTGTGATTGCTGACTCGTGTTGAGCTTCTCATCAACCAACACCCCCAAGTCCTTCTCCTCAGGGCTGCTTTTGATCCATTCTCCACCCAGGCTGGATTTGTGCTTGGGATTGCCCCGGCCCATAAGCAGGACCTTGCACTTGGCCTTGTTGAACTTCATGAGTTTGGCATGGCCCCACCTGTCAAGCCTGTCCAGGTCCCTCTGGATGGCATCCCTTCCATCCAGCATGTCAGCCACTCCACACAGCTAGGTGTCATCAGCAAACTTGCTGAGGGTATACTCAATCCCACTGTCCATGTCACCGACAAAGATGTTAAACAACGCCGGTCCCAGTACTGACTCCTGTGGAACACCACTTGTCACTGCTTGCCACTTGGACATTGAGTTGTTGACCACAACTCTTTGAGTGCAGTCATCCAGCCAATTCCTTACCTTCTGAGTGGTCTATCCATCAAATCCATGTCTCTCCAATTTAGAGACAAGGATGTCATGTGGAACAGTGTCAAATGCCTTGCACAATTCCAGGTAGATGATGTCAGTTGCTCTTCCTTTATCCACCAAGGCTATAACACCATTGTAGAAGGCCTCCAAATTTGTCAGGCACGATTTGCCCTTAGTGAAGCCATGCTGGCTGCCACCAATCACAACCTGGAAGAAAGGTTATGTCTGTTAACGAACAGTCTCAAACACATAGAAGATCCAGCTCTCTCTCTATTGAAATATTCCTTGACTTCATACATTTGTATAGGGGCACTTCCCTCCTTGCAAAATTGGCTTGGGATGAGTAGGTCATGAGAAAATGGCAAGAAGAGCAGAACCACTAATGATGGCAGGGGACAGACTTAAAAGTTTCAGGTAAGCTCATTACCTGGATGTCATGAAGCTGCTAGAAGCTGCTGTCTCCAGGTGTAATGAGGGATGGAGCTGGGAAATGCTGAGAACTTGTTTCTCACAAAGGATCTTTAGGACCCATTTTATATTTATTACAGAGGCAACTTTATTCTTGGAAGGAGGATGATAAAATGTCACTGAGTTACTGCAACTCATGCCACAGTAGCTGGAGAAATCCCATATAGGCTTGGAGGTCATTGTCATACATGGCAAGGGAAAGGTTAGGGTTATGGGAAGAGCAAAAGTTGGAGCTGGAGCCAAAGAGTAAAGAAGAATAGTAGTCCTGAGCGAAGAGTCAGCTCATGTCCTCTGCTCCACTAGAGAGCAAAAGCCCTTAGGTCATTTTTCACCTCTGGTAAGTAATCGTCTTTTCTCCAAGGCTGTGGTCTAGAAAGGCTGTAACTAACCAAGCTTCCTGCAGTTAGTAAGCTTTACTTAGGAGTCATCTAGGGACAAAAGCACAGGGGCTGGAAAACGTAATTATTAGAGATATTTTTATTCAGGAGACTATGCAAAGTTAAATGTGCCTTGCTGGGGAAAAGGGAAAAAAAAGAACTTAAAGGTCATTTAACAACCTGTCTGATAACAGTGAAATGTTCTCACTGCACATATAATGCGGCCAGACAAACTTTCCTGATTATATTTTTAATGCCAGCAGCTGTGACAATCTAAATTTTTCCATACTTAGGTGCCTCCATTTCTTCTTTTACAAGTAATCACGCTGAAGCAATGCATACTTTCACATAAAAAAAAAATGCAACAGACAATGCAACATGAAGGTAACTGTTCACATAATGAAACTGTAGCAGTCTGCCTGCAGAATATTTCACATAGCCAAAACTACTCTGAAAAGGTTATTATTACATAAGGATGTAGATGTCAAAATTAAGGGAGGAACAAGGCCAGGATAAGTAGGATTCAGCTCGCCTAGGATGTTTTGCTGTCTGAAGGAAAGGCATCCAGTCAAAGCGAGCAATCTAGAGAGGGGCTGATATGTTTAGATGTATGGACTTGATGCAGTTGTTGGCATGTAGCCAGCTAGAGCCTTTGGAGATGCTCTAGGGAACACCAAAAAATTTCTAGCTGTGGGTCAAGAAGGGCACAAGCTCTTGTGAGTCCTGTGTCCTACCAGTCATCCCCGTGTGTATGTCTTGTGAATACTCTTAAACATCACTGGTGAGGCGGCAACTTTAGTACCAATTTCAGTTTTGGGTGCCACAGTATAAGAAGGACATTGAGGTGGTGGTGAGGGTCCAGAGAAGGACAACAAAGCTAGTGAAGGGTCTTGAGAATAAGTCTAATGAGGAGCAGCTGAGGGAACTGAGATTGTTTAGTCTGAAGAAAAGGAGGTTGAGGGGAGACCTTATTGCTCTCTACAACTACCCGAAAGGAGGTTGTAGAGAGGTGAGCGTTGATATGTTCACACAAGTTACAACTGATAGGACAAGAGGAAATGGCCTCAAGCTGCACCAGGGGAGGTTTAGGTTACACACTAGGAAAAACTTCTACACTGAAAGGGTTATCAAAGGCTGGACCAGGCTGCCCAGGGAAGTGGTTGAATCGCCATCCTTGGATGTATTTAAAAGCCCTCTAGATATGGTGCTCAGGGACGTGGTTTAGAAGTGGGCCTGGTAGAGTTAGATAACGACTGGACTTGGTCTTAAAGGTTCTTTCCAGCCATAACAATGCTCTGAGTCTATGATCACATAATGCCTAAGTGTAGGAAAGAGATTCAGACCCTAAATTCGTACCACAGAGATGCGTCCATCTCACCAACTCATGCTGGGCTCCTCTTTATAGGAAATGGAACTATGACCCTCTGTGAGAGAGGGATGGTGTTGTTCAAAGCATCAGTCATCTGAACCTACAGTAGATGTGTGCATTTGGTTGGATGGTGCTTTAAATCTCTATTATCCCTCATTCTGTTAATTATCTCCCTTCTCTCTTTCTACTTACACCCAAGACATAAATGTGCCCTTTCAGATGTCCCGGTACTGCCAAACTGGTCTCTAGCTGCTGCTCTGGCAGGGTGTGAGTAATGACTCATTACCAGCCCCATGTGGATGTCTCCAATACTCCAGAGCATCCCAAATGGCATGAAACACCTTGTGTGAGCAACTGAGTGGAGCTCTAAACATGTCTTCATTGTCCACACAGTATGTTAAATGTATACATCATGTTACGGAAAGTCATTTTAGAGTTTGGGATTCCTCTCTGTGCTCACAAAGATGTGTTGTTAGAAAGTATTACTAAGGAAAATGTGACCTCAATTACAAAATGCATATTTTTTAAAAAATGCCTATTTTCATTTATTTTTATTTTTTCTCCGACTATTTATAATTCAGCTGTCAAAAAAAAGTGTGTTTTTTCAGCAGAAACTCCAAAATCTTGACATTGATTTTTTTTTTATCCATACAGTCCATGGAAAATAAAACACATTTCCCGTGTAAGTTCAAGGTTTGCTTGTTTGTTTTCTGTTTCTCAAGCTTTATACATTCTAATTTATCACCGTAGGGTCACGTGAATGTCATCTTTTGTTTTTTTTCTTTTTTCCCTTTCAAACAAGTGATGGAAAGGCAGCATATAAGGTACTGTGAATAAGGCACTCACTAAAATCATTAGCATGTGAAAAGAACTTGTCAGCTAGTAAGTAATGCCAGTTCTGCCTCCATGACTGCAAATGGTTTCCTCTCTGTATGTCTTGCTTCTCAAGTATTCCTCAGCTGGGCTGCTCTCTGGGCTACTTTGAAGCTTGCCATTTCAGACAAACCAGATGATTTATAACTTGTACATATATATTGATTTGAATGTCAAACTGGACAAAGATGCATCTGAAAAAAATATGACTAAAGAGCAAGGAAAGTTGATATATGGAAAACCTCTAGTGCTATACACTTCAGAAGTATACTGGACACGTTTATAGGAGTGGGGACAAACAGCTGGCTGGAGGCAGCAGGGAGCTAAGATCTCCTCCACTTAGGTGAGCTGGACTCTAGCCTTTTTTAAAGAGTGAAATCCTCCATTCAGGCACTGCTGATTATCTCTGAGAACCAGACAGGGGTTTACAGAACTTTAGTAATATTAGAACTTATGTCATAGAATCATAGAATGGTTTGGGTTGGAAGGGACCTTTGAAGATCATCTTGTTCCACTACCCCTGCCATTGGCAGGGACACCTCCCGGTAGATCAGGTTGCTCAAAGCCCCATCCAGCCTGGCCTTGAACACCTCCAGGGATGGGGCAGCCACAACTTTTCCAGTGTTCCAGTGTCTCCTCACTGTGAAAAGTTTCTTCCTGATATCTAATCTAAATTTACCCTCTTTTACTTTAAAAACATTATCTCTTGTCCTATCGCTCCTAAGAAATCCTTCTAAAGGATTTTTAAGCTGATGGTTAATTAGTATGTTTACCAGATGTTTTTCTGACCGTGTAATTTTGAGTGGACACAACATGAGATTGGAGGATAATGGGCAAAATCCATCTGTGCTTTGTCACTAGGCAACTATTGGTGCAAGCAAATGTGAACTCCATTGTAAAGCAAGAAGGCTCTAGATTGGAAGAAAATAGAGAAGCTTTTGTCAGGCATTTCACAGAATCACAGAATCTCCCAGATTGGAAAAGACCTGTAAGATCATCTAGTCCAATCATTAACCTAACACTGGGAAGCCCACCACTAAACCACGTCCCTGAGCACTATATCTGCATGACCCTTAAATACCTCCAGGGGTGGGGACTCTACCACTGCCCGGGGTAATACGTTCCAATGCCTGATGACCCTTTCAGTAAAAAAATTCTTCCTAATATCCAATCTAAACGTCCCTTGGCGCAACTTGAAGCTATTTCCTCTTGTTCTATCACCTGTTACTTGACAGAACAGGTCAACTCCCACCTCTCTGCAACCTCCTTCCAGATAGTTGTAGAGAGTGACAAGGTCTCCCCTCAGCCTCCTTTTCTCCAGGCTAAACAACTCCAGTTCCCCCAGCTGCTCCTCACAAGACGTGCTCCAGACCCTTCACCAGTTTCATTGCCTTTCTTTGGACACATATTTAGTTAATACAACAGAAGATAGAACAGGCCCTGACTGAATTTTGCTGCCCAGAACCCATTGTTCCCTTATTTTCTGCACCAAAATAGAGTGGTCATTTGCAACATGAAAGTCTCTATGGAGAGAGGTGGTGGAGGTTGGGGGAAGAGGTTGCAGGGTGGACAGCGGCTGTTTAGTGTCTCCTATGGGTGACACAGCTACAACCCAACATCAGAGGGACTGGCCTGACATTCCCAGACTGTATCTGGCCTCCAGCCTGCTAGTTCCTTGGCACAAGGTTTTTTTTCCTGATAGAACAGATCTTGGGATCAAGGTGAAGATTCTGGGGGAAGATGACTTGGCTGAATTCATTTGTCTGTACACGTCTCATTTGTCTAACAGCCATCAGATCTAATGATTCTACTAATTCTACATCGTTAGTAAAAACTGTCATAGGAACGATATCCCGAACTCTGGTCTCCACATAAAAGTTTCTTGATGTCTCTTCTGTTAAACAGAAATGGAAGAGTATACAGAAATAGCCTCACACCTATGACCCCATGCCCAAGTTTGGCAAAGTCTGTCGTTCACTTCTAAAATGAAACTCTGTCTCTCTAAAATGGCAAAATCCAATTAATTTTGCACATTGCAGTTACTGACCAGCAAAATGGATGTCTGGAGCAGTCCTAGCCCCTCTATGCCATTCCCCTGGGGGGTGAAAGTACTGTCCGGGGATGGGATCTGTGGTTTCCCCTAGAAAAGGTATGAAACCCCATTTTCAAGACAACAACTGAGGCACCTTTGGAGCTCTGACACTTCCAGAATTAAGAAGGAATGAAACTGAACTCTCTAGATTTCCTGTCTTGGTGGGAAACTCTCAAATGTTGTAGTAAATCCCACTATAGCATCATCATCTTACTTTGGATGGGGCTCAGTGGAAATCCCCATCCTGTGGATCATGTACATTGCTACTCACATCCTCATCAGACACCGAGTACTGCTTCAGTACATGTTCTTACATCCATTATCTCTAGGAAGACAGTTCAGAGATTATGCAATTCAGTTGGGGCAATGCTATATGATTTTATACATTCATAAAATCATCGAATCACAGAACCATAGAATCATAGAATCATTTAGGTTGGAGAAGACCTTTAAGATCATCGAGTCCAACCGTAAACCTATCACTGCCAAAACCATCACTAAACCATGTCCCTAAGTGCCATATTTAGATGTCTTCTAAATACCTCCATAAATGACCTGTTCTTCCTCCTCACCCCAGTGTGTACCCTCTAATTTCCCACTGCAATCCCTGTCAGATTCAGTTACAAGTTGTGTGTCTGATGGGTGGTACATTGGTTTATTCACACTTGCAAAGAATTTCAGGTGTCTCTAGTTTGACACTCCTGGAGCCAGAGCAGTAGATCATGCAGCGGAGAATAAGGGAATGAGGTAGTGAATGGTTGGAAAAGAAGAATCATAGAATATCTCAAATTGGAACTCATAAAGGTCACTGAGTCCAACTCCCTGCACCTCGCAGGACTACCTGAAACTAAATCATATGACTAAGAGTGTTGTCCAAATGCTCCTTGAACTCTGACAGACTTGGTGTCCTGATTGCTTCCCTGGGGAACTTGTTCCAGTCACCAACAACTCTCCCACTGAAGAACCTTTTCCAAATGCCAAATCTGAACAGAAAGGTACCTTGAGTGCCACACGTGAGGGTCTCAGGAGGTACACAGGTATCAACAGTGACAAATGATACAGCACTTGGAAAAGACAGATCAATAGCTCAAGAATGATTTTGCCTTCTAATTTTCCCAGACAGTTTGGAATCATATTATGCCCATTGATAATATTTTGAGTCCCAGGGGGCTGTTAATGAATCAAGGCTCACTACACACCTTTGAAATATGTGGATATGATCAGAAGGAGGGAAGCTGAGGCACGGAGGGATAGAGATGTGCTGCTGTGGCTTGGCAGGTCTGTGGATTAAAAGTGAGAACTCGAAGCTTCCCCTCGTGCATCATCTGAGAACCACCTGCTCCACTCCTCATCTCAAAGTGAGAAATAGCTTGAATTTCAGCTATTTTTCCACTTCTAATAAAAAGGAGAAAATTGAATCCTCAAAGTTACCAGCCACCATCAATGAAAAATTAAAGATTAAATCACATTCAGGAAGAGACTAAAGAGCTCTGGGTTTCTGCAAAGAAATTATCTTTTCTTCATAAACCCCTTATGGATTTCAGGGAAGGAGGTAAAGGAAGGATTGTGTCAAGGCATCAAGGTCTCTCTAGCTGGGCTACGAGGGAAAGGAAAACATTATGATAACAGTGTCTGGTTGTATTTCTGGCTCTGTTAGTCACTACTGAAGGATTACATTTTGTAGCATCTCACTATTTGAGATGCTGAGTAGATATTCAACCTTCTGGAAGTGTGCCATGATAAAATACCAGCATCGCCTAAGAAATACTGTCTCTCTGTGGCCTGGTCACCACTGAAAAACAGACAAATGTTAGACCATCCTTTTGAAAATGGGTCTGAATACTGAGTCCTAGTTTTTGTGGGAAATCTAAGTGGTATTGTGTTTTTAGCCCCTTCCCCATGGATGCAAAAGGCAATTAGAAAGCATGAACTAATTATGTGTGTCTACAGAGAGCCCAAGGACTGCTGGGTCTGAGATGAGCTCTCCCAGCCTCACCTCTGCACAGGGTCTCTGCATTTGGGATGGACAACTTGGTGACATCAGTCCATTATGGTGAGAATGACAACCGTCATGCAGAAGATTTTGGGTGATCTGAGGAAAGCCAAACCAGTCAGAATAAGGGGGTTCCTCCTCAGGTGAACCCACTGAACGAGGTGCACATGAGTGTGGGGCACCAGTAATGATACATGAGGGTATCTGAAACATCTGTACAAGGCTCAGAGATGAACAGGGCCAATAGGAGACCCACGCCCCTCTGGACTGATGACTGGATCCTGGGAGGCCTCCTAGGATATCTCTAACAGCTCTAAATAGCCTTTGTGTTGACAACTGAGTCAACAAAATTTTCCAGTGTCATTGTCAATATGTAGTTGTTTGCACCTCTATAAGGGACTTGATCCCAGATGGCTTGCAAAAAGTCAAAAGAAATACTTTTGGATGCTTGGTTAGAATCTTGTATGTTGCCCATAAAAAGTACAATTTATGCCCCTAAATAATATCCAGGTTATGAACGTGTTGAACAACCCTTGTAAAAACTGATGGCTCTGTAGACGCATTCTACAGATGCCTTGACACAAAATCAGCTCCAACCATCCAGCTGGTGAGGCAATATTCATTTCTTGCCTGCAGGAAAGCATCCCAGATCACCCTTTGGAAATTCACTGAGCTGCTCAGTGACATGTGGTTGCCTCCTGCTATGGACTATCAAAGACAAACTGCATTTAGCACTGAAGCCTGAACTGCAAACATGGTGTGACACCTTTTCCTCTCCTCTCCTCGCCTCTCCTCGCCTCTCCTCATTACAGGCATGTGCATTGCACAACACGTGCTGTCCCACCCAGCTGTCCTCTTTGAAATGAGGTACACGACAAGCTGGGCTGAGCCCTGCCTTGGCTTCACGAGGTCCCTCTCCCAGTACCACAAGAGCCCCGAAACCACCAGACCTTCCTTCACTCTACCACGGCANAGATCATCTAGTCCAACCCCCCCGCCAGAGCAGGGTCACCTACAACAGGTTGCACAGGACAGCGTCCAGGCGGGTTTTGAATGTCTCCAGAGTGGGAGACTCCACAACCTCTCTGGGCAGCCTGTTCCAGTGCTCCACCACCCTCAAAGTAAAGAAGTTCCTCCTCATGTTAAGATGGAACTTCCTATGTTCAAGTTTGTGCCCATTACCCCTCGTCCTATCAATGGGCACCACTGAAAAAAGACTGCTCCCATCCCCAACCCAGGCAAGTTCAATTTGTGCTTGTTAAGGTTACAGATTGTGTGGAGTAATTTTTTTTCCCCCCCCAATAGATGATTTTTTTGTTGTGTAGAATGAAGATGAATATGTACTAACTTATGCAAATCCAAAGGAGCTACCAAGGAGAGAAGTACTTGCTGCTCAGATGTCCTCGACACCCATTTGAAAAGAATCAGGTGAGGATGAGACAAGGTCCACGCTGAGAACTCCTATTGCTATCAATTACTGTTTTCAGCAGGCCTGGACCCTGGCACCCACTCTGACTTTTGTCACTGCTTAAATTTATTTTCTTTAGACCAAGGAAAGTCCTGGTTTCTGTACCCCACTGCCCAAAACCCTATAAAGTTTTCTGTCTCCTATTAATTTGGATTATAACTACAAAGCAATATCTATCTTTTGTACCATTTTTCTGTGCTGGAACCAATGGATTTTTTCAAAAGCAAACAGGAAAACAGTGTAATTTTCTAGTTTTTCTTCCAAAGCTGACAGAAAGCAAGAGGCTGCCTTTCTATGACTTGTAATGAGAACGCAATCATACCAAAGAGATGAGCAGAGTTTAGATTAGGTCCTTAGTGAGCTGGTGTTACTCACGCAGAGCGATTGTAACACATTTAATAGCAATAGAAAGCATGAGTCCTACAGCAGCGGTATATTACTTGGGACCTGAAACAAGATATTAATTATTTAGAGCTACATTTTGAGAAATTGAGTCCTTTGCCCTCTGGGACCACCCTCCTCTCTCTTTCTCAACTTGCCATCAATTCATTCCTGAGATTAATTCAGCGCATGTTTCTCCTTCCCTGACACTGTTTTAAACTAGGGAAAGGTACATTGCTGAAACCAGTGGAATTAAATTGGCAAAACAGAAATGTGACTATGAGATGAAATAGGCCTAGCAATGCCTAAAAATTGATATAAACCCTGAAGATTTTAGATTTTTTTTTTTGTATGTTTCGATCTTTATTTTTCACTGGAAAATCAGAAATCACCAGGACACTTTCTGAAAATTGTTTATTGAACCTTTAAACTAAAATCCTGGGCTTTTTTTTCTATTTTTCTCCTTTGTTTGTTTCTTGCTCTTCTCTTCTCTTTCTCTTTTTTTACTCACTAAAAAACCAAAGTTTCCTTCCCTACTCAAATAAAAAGCCACTGTTTTGAAGTCTGATCCCTCTGACTGTAGTTGATAAAATGCATGTGGCATCCAACAGAGAATGAATTTTAGCATCTAATAACATTTTTAATGAAGAGTGCTGAACGTAACACATCACAGTTTCATTTAATCACAGAGGCTGATGCATTACTTTTTGTTTTTCTTCTTGCCTTTACAATTACTAACACAGAGTTACCCAAAGCTGTAGGTGAGAACAACCTTGACAGTCACTCCTAGCTTCTGCCTAACATCAAGTAAATTCTTTCCTCTCAAACCCTCCTGGGGGAAAATGGTATTTTTCTTTCTCCTGGCCTAACCTCCTCAGTTAGCAGCAGATGGGCTAGAGATAGTGTGGTCTCAAGGACTAAACCTTAGAGATGATACAAGGTGCATTCTTCCTGGCACTGCTCAGATATCCTTGTCCCAGACACTTCACTACACTGCCTTTGTTTCTCTGCCTGTGCTTTGTCTTCCAATGTTAATCTATGACCTCTTTGTCCACATTTAGTGCTGTGTATTTGCTGCTCTCCTCTACTCTCTGTAGAGGACTCTACTCTCTCCAGACTGATTTACAGCCTTTACCTAGGTCTGATGCGTATGACCTCCCATTCTTTTTGAATATTTCCAGACTAGTGGGGTGAAGCAGGTCAGGACAATTACAAAAGCTGTATATCCTTACAGGCACTGCTTACACCTCACAAGGTTTCCATGACTTGGGGCTTTGTACTGAACACACCATATCACAGAATCATAGAATCATACAAAGGTTAGAGTTGGAAGGGACCTTAAAGATCATCTAGTTCCAACCTCCCTGCCATGGGCAGGGACACCGCCCACTAGACCGGATTGTTCAAAGCCCCATCCAGCCTGGCCTTGAACACCTCCAGGGATGGGGCAGCCACAGCTTCTCTGGGCAACCTGTTCCAGTGCCTCACCATCCTCATAATGAAAAATTTCTTCCTAATATCTAATCCAAATCTCCCCTCTTCGAGTTTTAAGCCATTACTCCTCGTCCTGTCGCTATATCCCCTGATCAAGTGTCGCTCCCCATCTTTCCTGTAGCCCCTTTAGGGACTGGAAGGGGCTCAAAGGTCTCCCTGGAGTCTTCTCTTCTCCAGGCTGAACACCCCCAACTCTCCCAGCCTGTCCTCCCAGCAAAGGGGCTCCAGCCCTCGCAGCATCTCGGTGGCCTCCTCTGGCCCCGCTCCACCAGGTCCATGTCTCTCCTGTGCTGAGGCCCCCGAGCTGGAGGCAGCACTGCAGGGGGTCTCCCCAGAGCGCAGCAGAGGGGCACAATCCACCCCCTCGCCTTGCTGGCCACGCTGCTGGGGATGCAGCCCGGGATGCCGGGGGCTCGCTGGGCTGCTAGCACACATTGCTGGCTCATGTTGAGCTTCTCATCAACCAATGTCCATAAAGTTCAGGATACAGAAACTGGCAGGAGGGAAACTACGGCTTTTAGATTATGGATTTACTTTCTCAGGCTCAGGCTTGTGGTGGTGTTTCACTGGTCTTCCTAAAGGACCAAGACTGAGAAGTTGGAGTCAGAGTGATCTTTTTGGGGACTTGAGTGCTGAGGAAGCTGGGGGAAGTCATTGCTGGGCCGCTCTCCATCATCTTTGAAAGGTCCTGGAGGACAGGTGAGGTGCCTGAGGACTGGAGAATAGCCAATGTCACTCCAGTCTTCAAAAAGGGTAAGAAGGATGAC
>VZSZ01001128.1:710685-743844 GCA_013398815.1 Ibidorhyncha struthersii | reverse complement strand
TTCAAGAAGGACAGGGATCTGCTGGAGAGGGTCCAGCAAAGGCCTACAAAAATGATTAGGGGATTGGAACATCTTTCATATGAGGAGAGGCTGAGGGATTTGGGTCTCTTTAGTCTAGAGAAAAGAAGATTGAGGGGGGATCTTGTTAATGCTTTCAAATACTTGAAGGGAGGATGCCAGGGGGATGGGAGCAGTCTTTTTTCAGTGGTGCCCATTGATAGGACGAGGGGTAATGGGCACAAACTTGAACATAGGAAGTTCCATCTTAACATGAGGAGGAACTTCTTTACTTTGAGGGTGGTGGAGCACTGGAACAGGCTGCCCAGAGAGGTTGTGGAGTCTCCCACTCTGGAGACATTCAAAACCCGCCTGGACGCTGTCCTGTGCAACCTGTTGTAGGTGACCCTGCTCTGGCGGGGGGGTTGGACTAGATGATCTCCAGAGGTCCCTTCCAACCCTGACTATTCTGTGATTCTGTGACTGTGGCAACTGATGAAATTCTCTCATCCATCTGTTTGCAGCATGTGTGTTTTCACATATAATTTCTATAAAGACAAGCAACACACTTGCCTGAGAGTACAGAGATCCCCAAAGCAGCCTGAGGTACTCCAGGTTTAGTTTTGCTTGACCCAAAGCAATGTTAATCCATAAACCAAATAATCTGTTAAGGGATATCAGTGATTAAGAATAGCGTGAATTATTTGCCAGCAGCTGGCAGAGGTTCAGACTTGTGAAAAAATTAAGCAGCAACACTTGTGTTCCCAAATTGCTTACAACTGAGCACAGTAGTAAGGAGTTATATATCTCTGCCTATATTGTAAATACCTTACAAAACTGATTTACCAAGAGCCTGGATCCTTGATTGCAAGGTACTGCTAAATGCTTGGGACTTCGGAGTCCAGCTTTGGAGACGTCAGCACAAGAAGAACACAGACCTGTTAGGGAAGGGCCAGAAAGATCATCAGAAGGCTGGAGCACCTCTGCTGCGAGGACAGGCTGAGAGAGTTGGGGTTGTGAGCCTGGAGAAGAGAAGGCTCCAGGGAGACCTTATAGCAGCCTTCCAGTATCTGAAGGGTGCCTACAAGAAAGCTGGAGAGGGGCTTGTAGTGATAGGAAGAGGGGTGATGGCTTCAAACTGGAAAAGGGAAGATTTAGATTAGATATCAGGAAGAAACTTTTCACAGTGAGGGTGGTGAGGCACTGGAACGTATTGCCCAGAGAAGTTGTAGATGCCCCATCCCTGGAGGCGTTCAAGGCCAGGTTGGATGGGGCTTTGAGCAACCTGGTCTAGTGGAAGGTGTCCCTGCCCATGGCAGGGGCGTTGGAACTAGATGATCTTTGAGGTTCCTTCCAACTTAAACCATTCTATGACTTAGCACAGATGTAGAGGACCTAACACAACAGTTTGACAACTGGCTTCACCTTCAAGACACAGGACTTGTTTCTGGAGGTGGCTTTTGGAAGAATCACAGTGAAGATTAAATTCTCCTGACTTGTCGGTCCCCATTGCAGACTAAGGGAAAGACATGGATGACCCTCAGAGTGATGAGAGTGAATGTGGGCTTCCTTCCTTCCAGCTCACCAGTTAGTGCTGTGACCCTCTACTAATCCTACTTTTAAGGAATATAACATTGTTTTACTGGTGAATTCTTGGCACAACAGTCTGTTTAGAACAATACCTTAAGAACCTTGTATAGGACAATGTTCAGGCAGCTGCAGTATAAGTGAGAAACACTTGTATTCACTCACAAAACATTACTGCTCTAAGTGCTCTCTGACATACTATTGTGGATGCACTTAATGGCTGCAAATCTCCAAACATTGTTACCAATATGTCCTGGGCTCCATTATCTGAAGTTTACCAACAGAAAAGCTAGGCTCGTGGAAGCTGGTGACGGAATTAGCTGATGGTTTCTTCAGTGTCCTCGTCTGCAGGAGCATCTGGCAGTGATTTCTGTTTGCACATGGCTTGCTGCCTGAATTAGGCTTATTGTGATTTGTGTAAACACAGCATTGAGACGGTTTGCCAGCTAACACAGGGAAATGGCTAATCAGTTTTGCTTCAGGAAAACAGACCCAGGGGAGGCTTGGAATCTCCTCGTTTCCTCCCATCTTTAAGGTTTGCAAACAACTCAGTCCAGAGAGTGACTACATCTGCACTAGACGAGAACCAATTTAGCACAGCAACTCTATGTTTGCCAGGGTCAGAGCGTGTCTATTGAATGGAAAGTAGCCAACACACATTCATCTGGTGCAGGTGGGAAGGATGGATTTTGAATTAATGAACTAGGCTTGGATGCACAAGCCTGGGTTCTGCCTGGAGGAAGATTAAGATTTAGCTAATCTCGCCTTGGGGCAACAGGACGTACTTGAGGTGTTGGATTTTGGTGTTGTTTTTTTTTTCCCTCACACAATTCTAATTTTAACCAAATCACTTCATTACTGAGAGTCGCAGTTTGCCCATCAAGAAACAGTGGCTTGCTACCAAAAGCAGGGAGCTGTGAGATGTCCTACACAGGCTCCTGTGTGTTGAAATCCTTAGAGAGAAAGGACTATTAGGGGGCAACATAATGTTTACCATTTTTAAATTGAGGATGATAATAAAAAGAAAATAAAGCCAAACGAAAACTATACTGGAGATGATACTGATCTTTTGTAAAGAGCTCCATGCGTCATCTTTCCCTCCTCCCCCTCTTTCCACCCCTGTTACAGCTGCAGCCACGGAGATTTATGGATGCGCGCATTCTCATTTGCTTTATGTTTCGTCTGGAGAGAGACACAGCTGTACAGAGCTACTTTGTCAGGAAAATGTCACATTGCACTTAATTGCCCGATAAAGAATGACAAGTCAGAAACAATATAGCTAACATGCTAGACTTTTTTTTTTTTTTCAATATATAATTTAAATTTGCTGAGGCTTGGGTTTAAAGCAGAGAGAGTCATTGTGTGATTCTCAGAAATAATTTTTCACCTGAAAAACTACCCAATGAAAAACTGCCATCTCCCCACACTTTCTCTTCACATCATATGATAATAATCCGAGTAGACTCCCTTTTCACTAAAACATCTGCTTTGTGTTTTGACGGGTAAGATGAAATATACATAAAAATTAATTTGGGCTGTAATCAATTGATTAATGGGTTTAGCAAATACACTGTATTCTCTCTCACTTCAGTCTAGGGCTGCAGTTTCACAGCAGTTAAAGAGCTCTGTGTAGG
This sequence comes from Ibidorhyncha struthersii, assembly GCA_013398815.1. Lineage (NCBI taxonomy): Eukaryota > Metazoa > Chordata > Aves > Charadriiformes > Charadriidae > Ibidorhyncha > Ibidorhyncha struthersii. The sequence continues at coordinate 740,626 of VZSZ01001128.1, read as the reverse complement.
CTGCAAAAGCAGGACGTCAAGTTTGTTTCTTGTTGAGGACAGTACTGAAGGTGACACAGTTTGGTAAACGTGACCACCTGAACAGGGAGAGGTCTGGGGCTGTGATAGGACACCTACGAGATGGACTTACGGAGGGATGCCAAGGGAGGGCACAGGGTGTGACCTCGATTTGTGTTAGCACCAGAAATGTCTGGGAAAGCAAGTAAGACTTTTATCAAAATCCCTGTCTAGTAAGTCACTTCCTTTATAGAGGGGCAGAGGGGAAGAGAGGGAATCAACAAAACCCTCACCTACTCTCCATTTAATTCTTCTGTGAGAAGCTCCCATATGAAATCACACCGTTTTTCAGCTGTGTTGCCATCAAAATATGCGGACTCAAACCAGAAGGTTTCAGGGTTCACCGAAGCCTGTGTAGCGTAAGTAACGTGCTGCTATTTCTCCTGCCAACTTCCCAGGCCAGGACTGGTCAGTGTTGTACCTGTGACCATCCTCATGCTTCAGTTCATGAGCCAACCACTTGGATTTACAAAAAGCTGCCTTTGGATCAAATAAAGCACAAGGTTTCAAACTTGCATCCCTGGGACCAAAAAACCACACCTTAAACCCTCTGCAAGAATAATATCAATACCACATTCTGGGAACTTAAAAGAATCTGGTGCTACTTTTTCATCTCTTGGTGTCCACGTATAATCTATGTTGCGACTTGTAGGGTATTGAATATGGCAATCTTAATCTTTTGGGTTGACAAGCTGCTGGGAGAAATGTACTGGGGAAGAATAACTTTATGTACGTCATTTTTTATGCTCTTCCTTTTGAATCTATGTTTAGTACCAGGAAGGGGAAGATGTATTTATTTTCTAGCACAGGTTTCCTGTCTGCCTGGGAGAAGAGTGAGTTCTCTTCACTACTGGAATTCTCCATATTTCTGTTCTCTTCCTAGCGTTTTTATAAGTCCTGCTATGTTCTTTGTCTCAGCAACAAGGCAAGACCATGGTTAACTGCATTGATTTCTTCTTCTCTTTGATTGACCTTCAACTGACCATTTCTCAGTCATGAGGACCACCTCATTCTCATAACAAAATGATTAGTCGTAATTATTATGATGCCAACTGCAAAATCCAATGAGATTTTTCTCAATGGATAAGACACATAAAGAAAGACTGGGAATTATAATCAGAATAATTGCTTTTGGTTGTTAAGCAAATCCATTTTTCTCATAACTGCTTGTTTCTGCTGTTGATATACCAACTTCCACGAGCGTACGGTTGCAAACAGAAAACAACAAACTGGGAAGAGGAGGTGTTTGGGTGTCTACCAGACTATTTTCATCAATCAGTTGGTTAAGCACCCTCAAGAAAAGTGCTGGCAGTGTTTTAAATTGTTTTTTAGTTCTTTGGGAAGTCAGAGGAGAAGCTAATTCTCCCCTTGTTTGGATAAACTGGCAGACTGCAGTTGAAAGCAAGAAGACATTAGCTCCCTCGAACCAGAGCCTCCCCCAGATATTTCCAGTACCAACGCTGATTCCTCTTCAACCAACAGAGCTGGTACCCAGAGACCTCTTTTGCTTTCACAAACCTTTATCAGCCATGGTCCAGCAACATCTTATCTCCTGCCTCAAGCTGCATATTCTGTGTCATGAACAAGTGTTAGTATTCAGATTTCATTGACACATGGTGCAGCTGGTTTGTTTCGAAGAAAAGGAGCATGGAAAAGTATTTTTCCCAGTCTGAAGACAAACTTTTCTCCTTAATAGATTTGTAATTTCTTTTTTATTATTTTTTTTTTTTTTCCCTCACAAGTCTGCTCGGCATAGCTTGCTAAGCTTGACTTTGCACAGATGTACATGGCCACCACAAGCCAGACCACTGAGCAGAGCAGTTCATTGCAAAAATCCCATTATCCACAGCAGTGAACGATTTAAGTCATACTGCAGGTGAGAACTTGGGTTGTCACTGGGCCCTGAGTTCTGTCTTGTTTCAGTACATCACTTGGTAAACAAAGGGCAAACATCACCTTCTGAGATTGTCTGTGGGTCTTTCTCATCTCTCTGGCACCTGACCTCCTCCTCTGGTATACTTCCTAGAAGAGAATGAGACTTAAATCCTGTGGGTGCCTCTGTAACACCCCTCTTCTCTGCTAGGACCAGCAAGTCTGGGTAATGAATGAAGAATGAGGTTTTCTTTCAGTTCTAGTGGAAGTACCTCTGCATTTGGCCAGGAAAATCACTGAAGAAGATATTAGTCTTCATAAGCAGCAAAGGCTTCTTCTCTGCCCCTGCCCTTCCCTCCCGCTTCCAAGAAAGCCAAGGGGGCTGGACAGCTGGTAACCTAGTGTGTTAGCATCACACGTTCTACTTTACTCATTATTGGGATACCTGTAATGAGAGTGGTCTGTGGTTTATGCAGCAACAAGAGCTTCAGCCCTTCCTGCCCTTCCATGAAAGCACAAGAAAGAAGCCAGGGCACATGCTTCGGCTTTGAAAGCAGGGAGTCTGAATGGTGACAGGTCCTTCTCACCAGCATCTCTTCCTCACTTTCACCTCCATCTCTTGGCGTCCTATTATTTTTTCCAATAACATCAGCTTAGGAGTTTTTCTTCCACTTCTAACACTGCCTACCTGAGTTAGGTAGCTTGAATGGACATGAAAAGAAACCCAGGTGCTCTACTACTAAGTCAAAGCTGAGGTGATTGTACTCTGGGGCCAAGCAGCATCCTGAATTCCTGCTGCAGAAAGGATTGTGCACAGAGAAGTGCAATACTCAACGAATTTAGAGTAAGTTTACAAAATCATGCGAACTCTTAGCCAAGAGGGCCATACAAAGAGTTTTATTCTTCCCATTGTGAGGATTAGCAGTCCCACCACCTGAATTTTAAAACAAGAAGAAATAAAGAAGTTAATAAGAAAATGTGAGTGGTGGCAAGTGGTTGTAGAGGTAAAGGTTGGCCCCGGCAGAAGTAGTCATTTCATCTCTTTGGGCAGATCTGTTGCAGGACCTGAAGCAAGCCATTTTGTCTTCATTCTTTTACATTATATCAACTTTAGGCTCTAAGTAAGGACAAGGGAGTTTCATTAATCCCTGCAACCGGGGAGTCTATCCAATTTTTCATCTATATATTTCACATCACAACCAACCCTATTCCCCTCTTGCTGAGTCTAACTGCATTTAATAACATGTCTAGAAGGATATGAAGTCTTTCTTTGAAGACAGCAAAAAATGGACGCTTTACCTCTTCCTTTGATGCTTCACCCAAATGGTCGATCAGGCTCAAGGTTTAATCTGGTTTTATTTCCAGGGAAAATGTATCAAGCAATACTGTAAGGGCATCAGCTCCTGTTATATTTCCCGTCAGGAGAGAAAAAGAAAGATGTACTGAAGAAAATATCTGTCTGTAATAATTAGGTCACCTCTTTGTCATATCAGCATGATAAGAAATCAGGTAACTTCGGTCATTCACTGCAGAGAATTTTCTCCACTCTTCAAAACCACATCCCTTGTTTGTTTGTTTTCGTCAAACCCTTTGCCAAGCGTACACACAATCCCAGCAGAGAGAAGACTAACACCCATGAAGAAGAAGAGTCCCTTTCATGTGCTCAGCATTTCTTCACACTTCCAGGGATCACCTAAGTCTTCTTGACATGGCTATGGGATGTGGGCTGTTGTCCCACCGGATTGCAAAAGCGATCTCCTGTCAAAATCCTTTCCCTCCATATGCAAAACATCCATCTTTGGCTTCCATGGGTCCACATTTTTCATTTAGATGTACTACATGTTTGAATGCTTATCAGGTCCCCCTCGGCCATGCTTCTGCTGTAACAAGGACTTAACCACCTCCTCCGTCTTTGCATCATTCATACATTTTACCATCAGTAAATTCATACTTGCCTCTAGCAACCTGCTGAAAGTAACATCATGTTTGGAAGCAATCCTTGCAGAACCTACTGGGAGCTTTTTTTTCCCTTTCCATTCATTAATGATTATCCATCGACAGCTAGTTGAGATCTGTGTGTTAGGTAGTTTCTAATCCATTTTATTACTCCTATTACGTGTTAGTCACAACATGAGTGCAAGAAGTCACCTGTTCACAAAGGTTAGAAGAGATTGCTGAAGAAAAATACTTAAGTAAAATAGTGTGAATAATGGCTTGGAGCATTTTATTCAGCCATGGGAAACATCAGTCAAGGGAAATGCCTGTGGGAGTAACAGTACACTGAATGCATAATAGCTGACATTTCCAATACTGCAGGAATTGTTTACAGTGGTTTTTATGCAACTCCATTTGTTTTCCTAAGAAAACTGTTCTTTCTTGAAACTGGAGATTAATACCTATGTATCAGGGCTTTACAGATACACGCAGCCATGAAAGTTTACTTTACGTGATGCTTTATCAAGAACCAACCTGAACTTTGGCCTGTGTTTCTCAATTCTCTCCAGCATAACAGATTTTGGAGAGAGCCAAACTGAACAGTAAACCCAGATAATCTGGGTCTTGCTAATGGTGCAGCTACACAAATGTGGGCTGACAGAATCTGTTCCGCAACCTGCAGTGCTGCGACCACAGAGTAAACGTCACTGGTGGGAAAAGGTGAATATTGTTTCCTCCATTTCAGGACACTGTTATAACAGCTTTTTGCTGGACTTTGATTCAGTGGCTGAAGGAATATGATGTTCTTCAGCCTCAGTCTTTAGAAGTGGAAAAAAAAAGATAAACCTATATTTCCATTTATTTTTTGTTAAGAAATGAACAGCTGCTATTTTCTAAAGCTAACTGTAAGAAGCGAGGAGCAAATGAAATATTTCCCTGATTCAGAACTTAGTGGAATGTAAGGAAAATTTCTCTGTAATACAAACTAGTAGCTGCTACTAGAAACAAACTGACAGCACAGTGACATACTATTGAAAATGAATGGTAGGATACCAGTATATGTATTAGTACCACCTCTCTCCTCTGAGAGACCTTTCAATTTCTATGGGATATCCCTCACAACCTAATCCAGCCAGATTATTTAAGATTTTTGCAGCTGGAGAAATACAGGCAGGTATATCTCCAAAGAAAGACTTTAATCAGTACATAATTAACTATAATCCGGAGGACATCATAGCTATTTTATGTTTATTCTTTGTTTTTCTCAGGAGTGGGAGGCTGCCCTGGCTTAAGATGTTAACATCAAGGATTTATGGTTGTACTTGCTGATCTGGATTGTGGATTTACTAGCTTTTTAGGGCATTATAAGCTTGAGACCTCTGCCTCTTTCCTTTTTGATGAGTGTAGATTAACACAAGCAAATCCAGCCTAGATAGTGGCTCCGGTGAAACTTTTAATCAGGCATTAATCACCCAGTTTCGCTAGCCTAATTGGACCAAGGACAAAGGACTCCTGTCTCCCACAGTCTAGCTGTTAGACCATTTTTGTTTCTCCTCTTGCCTGAGGAAGACTGCCATGCAGGTCTCCTTTCTCTTGGTTTTGTGATACCAAAGGTAGGTTACACCAGCCCCTCCAAAGAGGATAGTTTCCATTCCTTCAAAGACTACTTCAGCTGCCTCTATCTTAGACATTTTGGGCTCTGGATCCTAGAAGTGTTGACTCAGGTGCCCACAACTGCCAATTCTCAATTCATTCTTCAGGTGTTTGTTGTTGAATTTTACTGGAGGCAGGTGCTTCAGCATCATGCAGAAACAAGGAGCTACCAATTGCATGATCAGCAAGAGCTCTCCAGTGAGGAAAAGAGAAGGACTTAGCTCCAAGGAAGCTTCGAGTCAGTTTGTGGTGGAACTGGTAACTGGTGTTGGGTGTTGGGTGAGGAGAAAAAAGGTGATTAGGGGATGGTCAAGATAAATAGGAGTCATTATTTAGGTTTTTTTTGACACTGCACTGTATTTTTCAGCTGTGAAAACGGTCAGGTTGGACTAGCAACTTGGTCTAGTGGAAGGTGCCCCTGCCCAGGGCAGGGGGGTTGGAACTAGAAGATCTCTACAGTCCCTTCCAACTCTAACCATTCTATGATTCTATGAAAGTTCCTCACTGAGCCCAATTTTGTTGTTCCACCCTGCAGCGCAACCAGACACAGGCCACCTGATGTCAGCTTCTGGTATGTCCACAGGAAACTTTCTCTGCCAGGATTGGAACCAGAGCTGCACTGAGAAGCAGGTAGATGTAGATAGGACTGATCTCACTTTCTGACCTTTCAGATGGAAAGGTGTTGTCTTCTTTACAGAAAGTCAGCATTGCCTCAGAGGGCCTTATAGTCAGGGCTGGCCTGATCCTTTTCCCCCTTGAACAACACCACCGTTTTAAATGTTGCCTGAGCCTCCAGGCAGTTTTCAGAAACTTCTATTAGTAAGAATTACACATTAATACTGTGGTGTTTAGGAAAGATTTTCCAGGGCTCTGTCAATGCCCCTGTTGAAAGCCTGGAGTTGTGTTGCTAGGCTGCTCTGATACCAATTTTGTTATTTCTCTTTGTTTGTTTTGCTGCTGCATTTTTCTGTTTGTGGTTTTTATTTATTTAATTATTATTATTTTTTTAATCAGGTGCTCTATTCCAAGCTATTAATACTTATTTTTCTGTTGTTGTTAGTGCCACAGAACAGCTCAATTGTGCTATAGTGTTGTAAGGGCTTCTGTTCTTTTTGTTTCTTTCTTTTTTTTTAAGTCTTTTGTAAATATCACAGTGAAATCTATTCTCAGGATGGATGTTAATTTTCCCAGAGCAGATGGGAGTCAAAGAATTCGTAGAAAGTAACAGACTTGTTCCCTTCTGTGGGATCTCTTTATGGTGCCGTAGGTACACATTGCAATTGGGAAGGACCTTGCAGGATGACTGACGGTGTAAGCAGCGATGCCTGAGACTGCAAGGCTCCTCCAACACAGGTGTCCAACTTCAGGTACACCCCATGGGATGTGTGATGCAGGAGGAACTTCATCAGTGTGCCTGAGCCAGCACTAACCTCTAGGAGGAGATGCCAGGCATGGCCACCCAGTCCTGTGCAATGACATTATCATTTGGCACGTGTGCCACTTTCAGCCAAGATGTGGCACTTGACTGTGCACCAGTGTTTAGGGTGGTCTGATTGAAATAAAGGGATTCTGTTTAAACCATCTTTGTAGTTTCAGTGAAAGGCAACTTATTTAACTTCGACGTCAGGTAGAATCCTGTCATTGTGTTGGCTAAAGCATGGTAATGGACTAGATGATCTTTGAAGGTCCCTTCCAGCCCCTACCATTGTGTGATACCATTCTGTAAGGCAAAATATTTGCGTCAGCCCCAGCCTAAATTCCAGTGCCTACAAGAGTGTGGAATTCCTGTAGGTCTTGTGTCATATATGCTTCTCCCACATGGGCATCCTGGACCCAGGCATCTTGGATAGTCCTGGACACATGTTGAACCACGGGTAGCTGAACCGTGCTGCTGGTAGCTGCTCAGCCAAGTATACATATCTTACTCTATGGGATGGAACACAATTATGCTCTTAACACTGCTCACACAAGGGATTTCCTTGCTCAAACTAAGCTAATCTGTTTGCCTGAGCTTCGTTAATCTAACCCTGCCTGCAGAGAGCTTCTAAAGAAACAGAAGGGTGAGCAACGTGGGTTTAGTGGGAAAAACAGTTCCTTGTGGGGTTTCTATGCCATTCCTGAGAGCACAGATGATCTCTGGCTCCAGGAAAATCTCTACGAGTTTCTCCAGCACATGAATTTAGCTCTTGCTAAGACTGTCTTACAGAAAGGGCCTTTCTTACAGAGCCAAACAAATTAGAGCACAACACCTGACCATGCTGGGTAAAAAACTGGCTGCATGGCCATGCCCAGAGGATGGTGGTGATAGAGTTAAATCCAGTTGGCGGCCAGTCACAAGTGATGCCCCCAGGGCTCAATACTGGAGCCTGTTCTCTAATATCTTTATCAATGATGGGGATGAGGGGATCGAGTGCACCCTCAGCAAGTTTGCAGATGACACCAAGTTGGGCAAGAGCGTTGATCTGCTTGTGGGTAAGATGGTTCTACAGAGGGATCTGGACAGGTTAGATCGATGGGCCGAGGCCAATAGTATGAGGTTCAACAAGGCCAAGTGCCAGGTCCTGCACCTAGGTCACAACAAGCCCATGCAGCACTACAGGCTAGGGGAAGAGTGGCTGGAAAGCTGCCCGGCAGAGAAGGACCTGGGGGTGTTGGTCGACAGCTGGCTGAATATGAGCCGGCAGTGTACCCAGGTGGCCAAGAAGGCCAAAGGCAGGAATAGTGTGGTGAGCAGGACTAGGGCAGTGATTGTCCCCCTGTACTCAGCACTGGTGAGACCCCACCTTGAGTACCGTGTTCAGTTTTGGGCCCCTCACTACAAGAAAGACATTGAGGTGCTGGAGCATGTCTAGAGAAGGGCAATGAGGCTGGTGAGGGTTCTGGAGCACAAGTCTTATGAGAAGCAGCTGAGGGAACTGGGGTTGTTTAGCCTGGAGAAGAGGAGGCTGACAGAAGACCTTATCACCCTCTACAACTACCCAAAAGGAGGTTGTAAAGAGGTGGGGGTCGGTCTCTTCTCCCAAGCAACAAGCAATGGGACAAGAGGAAATGACCTCAAGTTGCACCAGGGGAGGTTTAGGATGGATCTTAGGAAAAATGTCTTCACAGAAAGAGTTGTCAAGCATTGGAACAGGCTGCCAGGGAAGCGGCAGAGTTGCCATCCCTGGAGGCTTTAAAAAGATGGGTAGATATGGTGCTGAGGGAAATGGTTTAGTGGTGGTTCTGGCAACGTTAGGCTGGTGGTTGGACTTGATGATCTTAAAGTTGCCTTCCAACCCAGACAACTCTATGATTCTATGGTTCTGTGCTCTTCTCCCAGTGCCCTGGGTTTTCTAGGGAAAGTCAGTTCTCTATCAGCGATACAGGGAGCCCTGGAGTTGCATCAATAGCATTTTAAGTGCTGGTGGGTAGAATCTTTCTCTTGCTAATGCTGGGAAAACTAAGGCTTTGGGGGCCAGTCATTGACAAGTGCTGTTCATCCCAGTCTCTGCTGTTCCGATCAGCTCTGGGTTACTTTGAGTTACTCTGATAGTCCACGGCTTTGATTCCTGATTCCTTACACATCCCTCCTGGGCTCTGCAGACACAATGAGACAGAGCAGGATTTACCGGGAAGCCTGAATCTTTGCCAGAGTGATAATTCTTGGTGCTGGCAGGCAAACTGGGGACTTGTGCCATGTGGCCTTCATTTATCCTGCACATTGCATGGTCAAGTGGGACTGTGCCTAAACCTGGCAGCTGGGAATTAGCTTTAACAGAAGGTGAAAAAATAATAATAAAGGATAAACTGAGGCAAATGGTGAGGTGCATTGTGCTGGGAGGCTACTTCCCTGCCATAGATGATATTCTTTTGCTTGAGATTGGAGCTCTAGGAAAGACAACTGACTCAAGCACCTCCTTACACCTTCAGCTGTGATTTTGCTTTTAGTGTGACACTCTTGTGTGCCAATGAGGCCAGAAAGTCAATTTATGACAAGCTCAAAGGATTTAAATTCCAGGTTCTGCCATCATATCCAACTTCATTATCAGGGACCAAGAAAAAAGGATTAAATGTGAGTCTCTTGAGCTCATGCACACTGAATATCTGTATCTTTTAAAATAAATTTCTGTGAGATGTGCTGTTCTGATATTTTTTCCTTAACAGAGTAGAGTAGTACCAGCTCTCATAATTTTAGTAAGAGCCTCCTGATAACTTGTACTTTCCTTAAAGCTCTTGATCTTGGACTCATGGTATTTCGTGGTAATCACTACTTTCATACATAAAAACCTCACATAATTGCCAAGACAGTCTGTGACCTGCCTGTGTTCAAATGAGTCAAAAATAAAAGTCAAGAAGAGGACACAGATTTTCTCATCTTATGAATTAAGATGTGCACAGCTGTAACTGAATGAGGCCTGTCTCAGTTCCTGTAATAGTGCTCTCAGTCCTGAAGAGCTCTTCCTCTTGACAGAGGTCTCTACAAACAGATTTGTGCAGCCAAAGAGAGAGATTGCTCTCTCTCATGGAGCATTTAACTTTCTCTTTTCTTTTGGCTCCTGAACATAGAATTGCATTTTACTTCATTCACTTGGAAATCCTGCTTTTAAAAATGAAGATCTACTAAAAAAAAGATAAAAGATGCCGTGAGATATATAAATATTTTTAACCACAACCAATTTAACTGACTAACTGGAGAAGAGGTATGGTATAAAGATACTAAGGGCACATATCCTTTGTATGAAATACGGTACAAAGACAATAAGAGCACGTATCCAGACTGTGAAATAAAGGGAACACAAAGTGACAAGAAAACCCTTAGGAGCTTGAGACTTTAATTTTTATATGTAGGTTGCACTCTGCCCAATGCATTCCTGTTACGGGCAGGGAAAAAGGCACAGCTCTTGAATGAAATCTTAGCTTCCTGGATTAGCGCACAGGGCTCTTTATTAATTTCAAAGGTAGGTCGGGAAAAGCATCTGAGAGGGAAGCTGTGATTTGATTCCAGATACTAGTGTCTCCAAGATTTGGGGAATTTATATCAGGACTTAGTCTAAGGGATAACTGAACACTGACCAGGCAACTTTTAGCTGACATGATAAGAAGAATAGATCCCTCCACAGTCTTGAAGCATTAGTGGAGAAAAATGCAGTAAGCTTGCTCACAAAGCTTTTCCCCACTCTAAAAGCTCCGGGGACGTAAATAATCTCTCAGCCACCGTTAATGTTCCCCTGCAAGAGAGAGGCATTTAGGAGGGAGTGAGGTTTGTAACAATGAAATGTCAATGGTGACGTTAAAGAAGAAACAAATGTTCCCAATCGAAGCTCTGAGAAGAGAGCTGCAATAGATCTAAGCAGCTTGGCTCTGTGTCTGCACAGGGATTCCCCCCCCCCTCCACATCTCCTTTGTTGTTCATCATATTTCATTCCAGATGAATGTCTGCAGAGATAGCCCACTAAAAGTCAAGAGACATAAAGACCTCACGGGCTTTCTTATGCTGCATGTAATTGCCACACTCGCTGTCAACCGCTGGTTTTATGGCTACTCCAAGGCAAGACACTGGTTCCTACAAGAGTATCAGGGGTGACAATTATCACCCGTCAGACCCTCAGATGTCAACAGGCTGATGGATAAACCAAAATAGGAAAATGTCTCATCTTAACAAGTTGTTACAGTAGGATGTTATTATTACTGCTGTGGAGGAAAAGCAGGAGAAAGGGAGGAGCTCTAGACAATGGCTTTGAAACTGGGGCAGAATCTCTTGCACCTGAAGCTCTCACAGGGGCAGAAATGCCTTGGTATGGCCCTGGTTCCTTGATCTTCTTTCTCCTGTCCTATCTGCGAGCCCAGACCGTCTCAGCCTTCTGCAACTGCCAGAGCAGCCAGCTTAGGGACTTGCAAGCCATCATCCATGAATGGATATCTTGGTAAATTAGCTCCATTACAGAGCTGGGCAGACAGCAACAGTTTAACTATGTGACAGCTCATGAGGTCTCTTAACTTTTGAGGACAGAGTTTGATTCTGCAGTACCGAGAGCATCCAAAATTTTCAGTCACTTTTGGCGTTAAACATTAGATCAAATATGAAAGCACCTGTCAAAACAATCACTAAACTAGGAGTTTCTTACACACGTGCTGGGAATGTGCTGACCTCAAGCTTAGGGCTACTTAAAGCCAGAGCCTTGCAATTATGACTGCTAGAGCTGCCCCATTGTGCGTAAGCAATTCGGTTGTCATTAGTGCAAGGACCTAGAGCCCCATCCCACCTATGGAGAGAACAGTGGAGACTATACCCCAAGGGACATTTATTATTTATATTAAATGGAACTACAAAGTAATTAAGAGAGTTGGAGGCTGTTGGCTCACTGCTATTCTGCACTGTTGTTCCAGCTATGGCCACAAATGCAGTTTTCCCAGTATCTTTCTATTATGTACCCAAGAATTTTGGCTAATCCTCCCCACACCCTTACTGCTGTGCACCTCACATCCAACTGGCTAAAGCACATAAACTGCTATGACCAACAACGTATCAGGAACTATGTTACCAGTGCAGTATCCAAATTGTCTTTGAGTCCCTGGCTAGCCTTGCAAAGTACCTGTGGCAGGGAAGAATTGAAGCAGCTTATTAATTTATTAACAACAGCTAATTAACTGGCAGTAAGTGAACCTCACATTAATGACTGATATCAGCACTACAACAGATAAACTACTATATGAGACGTATAAAAATGTAAATAAGCACCTAAAGATTTCTAAACATTCTTCTGTCACTAATCCTAAAGGGTTCTCAGGACACAAACACACACAGAGTTACATGTCAACACTTTTGTCCCTTCACAGGGCCTGTGAGTTACAGGGAGGGTGGGTTCCCTTACTTGCCCAACATTCTGCAGAAGATCATAGAATGACAGAATCATAGAATGGTTTAGGTTGGAAGGGACCTTAAAGACCATCTAGTTACAAGCCCCCGGCCATGGGCGGGGACACCTCCCACTACACCAGGTTGCTCAAAGCCCCATCCAGCCTGGCCTTGAACACCTGCAGTGATGGGGCAACGTGTTCCAGTGTCTCACCACTCTCACAGATTATCTGATCTAAATCTCCCCTCTTTCAGTTTAAAACTGTTACTGCTCATCTTATTGCTCCACCCCCTGATCAAGAGTCCCTCCCCATGTTTCCTGCAGGCTCTTTAGGGACTGGAAGGGGCTCAAAGGTCTCCCTGGAGTCTTCTCTTCTCCAGGCTGCACAACCCCAACTCTCTCAGCCTGTCCTCACGGCAGAGGTACTCCAGCCCTCTGATGATCTTTGTGGCCCTCCTCTGGACCCACGTTAACACATCCATGCCTTTCTTATGTTGGGGCCCCCAGAGCTGGATGTGGTGGGGTCTCCCACAGCGGAGGAGGGGGGCAGAATCCCCTCCTTCAACCTGCTGGCCAAGCTTCTTTTGATGCATCCCAGGTTAAAATTTGCTTTCTAGGCTGCAAGCGCACATTGTCAGCTCATATTCAGTTTTTCATCCACCAATATCCCCAAGTCCTCCTCAGGGCTGCTCTCAATCCACTTGTCACCGAACCTGTATCTATGATAAGGATGTAGGTGCTCTGCTTCTTTTGTTTATCCCTATCACTTCACACAAGTCATTAATCTACATGCCTGTGAGAAAGCACTTTTTGAGGTCACATACATGTGCTCCAGATGTGGGTCCCTCCCCCATTTTGCACCCTGTGTTCTCGTGGCTCTCACATACTTATGCTGCCCCATGGGAGAATGTCGTGTCTGGCCTAGGCATACGGTTATGATGCTGGTGGGGTGACTCCTGGCAGCGCCAAAGCAGGTTTTGACCACTGCTGTTTCCATTCCAAGGTCTCCTTCTGCTCTTGTAAATTCTTGTGGTTCTTCTCAAACTGACTCATTTTCTCTTTCAATGGCCTCTGTTACTTCCCAGGTAGGGTTTCATCTGCCTGATGGTCAGCTTCCTGTTTAAGAGGACTGATTATGGGAAAACATCCTTTCAGATGTATTTGTGTGCAGAATTCAGGCACACTGGCTGCACTCATGTTCCTCTCATAATGGCTGTTGCTATCCAGGCCATTTGACACAGGCAGGCATATGAACTCCCCCAGGGTACCCACGGAGCTTAGTCAAGTAAGAACAACTTTCATGTATATTCATAAGCCATTATGTGGTCAGAGCATCCCACTCTGTAATCCTTCAACATCTGAGATGGTCAGGGAAAACATTTCACATTTGTCCTCAAAAAGCATGAACTTAATTCCTTCTGCCAAGTCTGCAGGCAGCAGAGTCACTTGCAAAATCTCCCTCTGACCTCTCAGAATAACCCTAAAGGAGTTTGTTTAGGATTCCACTCTCTTTGGAGTGAAGCCTCCATGTACAAGTTTCACGGGGATGAGTTTTGGAAAACAGGGTGCAGACGCTGTCTGGATAGAAAAGCAAAGAGAGAAAGGGGAGAGAAGATGTTTAAGGTGGAAGCCTAGAAAGGAAGAAGTTATGAGGATGACTCAAGGACACGAGTCTGCCAAGACCCGCATGGTCCACTGGGCAGCGTGGCTAAGGTAGGACAGATGCTATGGGGAACAGCATGTGAGTTAACGCCATTGGAAAACTGTAATCCACCAGCCAAATTCTCATGTATGTACTTCCCATGCAGTCCACTGGAACAGCCTTTGCTGTGAATTCAGGTTATGGTTCAAATAAGGAGTAGGAAGGCCAAACTGACTGCTCCAGGCCTCCTGAGGTGCAAAATCACCCTGCCCAGTGTTGGGATACTACTGATAGTCTGTGAAGCCCAAGACACTGTTCTAGCCTCACTTAGACATAGAAGTTTTGCAGTCCCCACATTCTCCTAGGCTCAGCTGGTCTGCCAGAGAGAGCTATCCCTGCTTGGACTGACCGTAGCCACCATGTCTTCTTCCTCAACCATCACCTGCCTGCGGCTGCAGCAGAGCCAGCAAAGAATAATTCCTCCAATAAAGCCCTGGTTTATGGGTGTGCTGCTTTGCCTCTACCCGTCCCTCTTTGCACACTTTGTTAAAACCAGCCCATTAAAAAGTAAAATAAAAGAGATGACTTCCAAATTAGATAATAAAGCTGGATCCAATCGGGCCGTTAGTGGCTATGAATTTTTTATGTCTGTGTCGTTGGTATGATTGAGCAAGATGGGGAGGGGAGGGAAACAGAAGCACTTTGCTGGGGGTCTGAGCTCTCTGTTGGATTTAATGCAAGGGTACAGGCAGTACAGGAAAACAGTCATTCAGGGGGAGCGCAGATCCTTGCTCTAGCCATCAAAAAAGAAAAAAGGAATAGTCACATATCTTTCAGTACCCATGCTGCTGATTGCAGCTAAGACCCAGGGCAGTAAGAGATCTGACTTTAGTGGTTTCCAGCTTGTATTACAAATTAAGGGTTATATATAAGAGGTGCATCGATTTTGTTTTCTTGCTTCTTTCTTTGCTCTTGTTCAGGGGATAAAGTGGAAAAGTGGAGGCAGGATAAACACTCTCTTGGGTTAAATGAACCCAATACAATCAACTTTTTTTGAAATAAACCTTCATCTTGAGTTGAGTGAAACAGTTATGCAATCTGAATCAAAAGCTTTTTGCCTCTTAATGGTTTGTTGTTTGGGGCTAAATTTCTAAATTAAATATTGTTTATGAAGAAAGACAAAATATCTTGTCACTATTGAAATCTTTCATTTCAGCTGAGGAATTCAGCTGTTAAATGGACCTGAGTTGTTTCAGTCCAACAGTTCTGAAGAGCAAAAGTACTTAAGCACACATTTTTGCTGTGCATTAGTACCAGTTTGCTGCCTTTTCTTGGACTCATGCTATTGCTACTCTGCTGGTATCTATAAAGCTGCTCATGGTACAGTTTCTCTGAGCAGATAACTGTAGCCTATAATCTACAGTAACACTAGATAGGAGGTAAAATTAAATAGTTCCTATACACACCCTTTTACTTTGGAATGAGAGAGCCCTTTCCCCATCTCTGTCATGGGGCCACCTTCCCTTCCCAGCCCAAGTTCAGCTCAACACACAGGAGCATACTAACCTGCTGAGAAGCCCTCTTAGATAATAGACTAGGAATGACTATGCAAACTGTTCAAGCAGATGTGCATTGCTCTGGCTGGGTGTGAGCCAGCTGTGAACTGGAAGTAACGTGGCTATGGTTTGCATGGTGCTAAGTCTAAAAAGTCCCAAAGGGAAGCTGTCCACTCAACTTTTATCCCAGACCATAGTAGTCCATGCAGAACAGAGAGGACAAATGGGCTTGCTCTGTTTCCCTCCTGATATACTAGCTACATCTTTTGACTTTGTTTTTTACTGAATCTGCTGATGGAGGTTGCATCATCCTATAATGACTTCCATACAGCTACTACAGTTCTGTGTGTTCTGCTTTGCTTATCACAGTGATCAATATGAGTCACAGCCACTGTTCAACTGCAGCCTTCAGCACTGCAAGCCAGGAGCAAATACAAAATCCATATACAAACAGAAATATAAGACTGGAGACAGGTAAGATTTTTTCCCTTCTACTTCGTTAATTGCTTCCATTAGACCAGGAGATAATCTTCAGAACATTTAGGCCTGCAAGGTGAAATTGGCAATGCCTCATACTGCACTTCTATTCACATCTTCAGAGTTGTTGGCCTTCTCCTCCATTTGCAAAGCAAATGAACCAGGAGCTATTATACAGCACTAAGATAGTGTAGAAATGAACACTCAAAATGTACCAAAAATGGATACAAACGGATGAGCAAATGCAGACTTACCTAGGATTGCATCCAGCCTTCAGCATGCATGAATGATCTTGCTTTACTCCCAACAAGGGAGACTTTCTCAGGATGAGTAGGTTTAAAAAGCAGAAAGGTTCTGCAGAGGATGAGAAGCCCTAAGCTTTTCTGATCTCTTGTTAATTCATTGTATAGATGCTCTGTTATTCATTACCACATAGACTTGGGGTAACTATAATTGAAGTACCACTTCATCCTCTGTTATTCCGGGAGGTCCACATGCTCTTATCTACCTTAACCAGGAGTCTGCAGTGACTTAGATCATTAAGCAGAGATGGATTTTATATATATAAAAAAAGCCATATCTCACATCATTAGCATTTAAGTCACCCTTCTGCATTTTATTCCCCTAAATGAAATGATTTTGAAACTTGCAACAACAATGGTTGGCTGCACTGAAGCCTCACCAGGCATGGTTAGAGGGAATAAAATGGGAGGGGAAGGATCAGAAAGGTTAGCAAGGATGTGAAAGTGAAACGAAATACACCTGCTTTAGAAACTAATTGCACAGCACCCTGATTTCTTTGTTGTGCCACCACTATTGCTTGTTCTCAGCAAAGACGAAGCTCCACCAGATCGGAGGCAGCAGATACTCAGAAGCAGATAGGGACACACGAGGCCTGTGGAGCACATGCGTTGCTCATACACTCAGTGAGACTATGGTAAATCTTTGTAGCAGAATCGTACAATTATTGAGGGCAGAAGGGACTTTGGAGGTGTCTGGTCAAACACCATACTCAAAGCAGGACTAGCTTTGAAGCTAGATCCAAATTCAAAACTATAGTAGGTTGCTCAGGGACTTGTCCAGTCAAGTTTTTAATATCTCCAGAGATTAAAATATCACATTTTTTTCTATTTTTTCATTTTTTCTCTGGGTAAAAACCCCTGGATCTGATGAATGATGTTACTCTGAGAATGTAATTACTCTGAGAAGTACTTGGACACTGTAGTGAAGGACTATAGTGATAATGGGAATAGTTGGATGTGTGGATGAAAGAAGCCTGAGGAGTTTGAATGATACAACCCTGTAGCCTTCAGTCCTAATATAGGTTTTTATCTCCCGGGTAAGATTATTTCATTCTTCCCTCTGCTTGTTCAGCATTAACTCTTCAAAATGCCACTGGATGGCCTATATTACAGAAGAATCTGGATTTTGAATGCCTACCCTGGGGCAGTTTCACTCTTCTTTGAAAAAACAGATCCCAGAGAACTCCATGTCTTCAGGATCAATTGCAGAAGCTGTCTCTACTCTGCATGGCAGTAATGGCCTTGAGGTTGGATTTGAGATTAAATTCACATCCTCTATTTCAGCTGGAGCATCCATGAGGTTGTTTCCATAGCAATTTAGCCATGATTATCTAAGGGTGGGTTGGGTAGGGGTAACCTCCCCTTCTGGACTAACAGCTGAAGATCTGAGGGACATCCTGAGGTCTAAAAGTCTCTGATTGCTCACCAAACATGAAGTCTTCAAATACCTACGTGAAGGAGATAATTTTTGCAAGAGATGCAGGAAAGAGTGGCTGGAAGCAGAAACAAGAGCAGAAACAAAATGTATGTAAATTTTTTACAGATAATTTAATTAGCTGCCAGGCCTGTTTGCCACAGGAGGAAGGGAACTTTCCACCTAGAAATCTCTTTAAAAAAAGAGGTTTTAAAAAGATCAGCTTTTGCTCTTTTCTGCTGTTGTAGAGATGAGACAGAAAATGTTTGTTGAAACATGATTTATGCAGAAAGATGATCTTGATCATCAATAATGACCTATCTGGACTTCAGCCACCTTACCTGATCATTATCATGAAATCTGCTCATCCAATTACTTCAGCGTGAACCACCCAAAAGCCAAGCTTCCTTCACAATTTGAGACCAGAATTCAGTGGGAGATATGGCCCTGCAGCAGATCCCCCAGGGGCTTTCTCACAACATTCATTTCATCTTACCTTTCACTTTGCAGCTAAGGACGTTTTAGTAAACTGAAAGCTGTGTTTATCTGTGGGCAGAATAGATTATCCAGCCTGTCTGAAATACAAAATGAGAAAAAGGAAAACAGGAGCAAAGAAGATGGGCTCTTTTACAGGGGTTTGTTCTTCTCTCCAAAATGTAAATCGCTCAAACTGTACTCCAGGCAAGATGTTTTACCATTTCAAAAGCATGCTTAAAAATGCTACTTTGCAATTAATGACCAAATTGCATTGACATTCCAGTGTCAACTTTATAATGATTACAGGGTAGCAGAACATCATGAAAATTAACTGCAGTTCCTGAGGCAGCTGAGGCCCTAAGGACTAATATTGTGCAATTATCAGAAGGTAAATATTCACTCAGATTTATCCTGTGCTCAGAGTGAAAGCAACAAGGCAGTTAGACTTGAAGAACATGTGGGATGACAAGGGAGCCTCATGGTTAGTCAGCGACAAGGGTGGATTTACTGGGGAGTGGCAGAGGCTGTAATCCACTTGCCCATTTCACATCATCGCCAGACAGTGGGCATGTGCTGCTGGTCATGGGACTATCAAGGCGCTACTTCTTCACCAACCCCTCTGCTCAGCTCACAGTTGGGTCCAGATCCTGTTGACATATTTTCTCTCAAGTACTAAAAAAATCTCCACTACCTCAGTGACAAAAGTGATCTTTTAATCTGAGCTGGTCAAAAAATTTCCCAGAAAAGCGTTTCCTTTAGGAATGTGACAGAATGATTTGTTTCAGTACTAATGAAGTGTCAATAAATCAGGATTTCTTCTTAGGTTGTTTCTCCTTCTTTATTAGGTTGATTTCTCAGCTGCTGTCCACTGTAATGATTCTTCACAATCAAGACACCCATCCTTTTCTGCCTTTTAAAAATGGAAACTGAGACATTCAGACTGTGTCTGCACAGCCTAACGGAGCAGGAAGCCTTCTGGATGTGGCAACATCTCCATCGTATGCTTGGTTTTCCTTTGTATGGCAAGAAGGGATGCAGAGGGCGAAACCAAAATCCTGGAATTCATTTCAACACGGGTGCAAAATGCATCCAGGATATCAGCCATGGAAACTGGAAAGACCTTCTGGAGCCAACACTATGTTGGGTCTGAAAGTCTCAGGGGTGAATCTTGATATAGATAAAATTTTGGTAGATGTCATGCTATTCAGACTTGTAGGTGTTCTAATACTCTTATTCAGGGCTCTTTTATTGGGCTCCTCTGTGCATAGCCATGGTGGGAGCATGGCTGCTGCATACATTATCAAAAAAAGACAAGGAGTCCTCTAGAGCTGGGAACTGCTGAGGACCTTCCTCCTCACAAGCCTAACTGCCAAGGAGAAAGGGAGAATGACTGTACCCTCCCCAGATGGGGAAGTGGTAGACAAAAGTGTGCAGACACTTCTCCAAGGTGAGTTTATGGATGCTGCAGAACAAAAGTTGTTGAGAGGGCAAGTTAGTGGAGAACTGTTATTTGGCTGTGCTACTCCACTGCAAGGAATTCATGGCAAGTATGGAAACATTGTGATATGAAAGAAACTCAGGCTTTTGGAGCATCTTAGATCCGGAGCTCTGACTGTGATGCAGTTCCTCTGGTTATGTGGACCTGTCATTTGACAGACCATTCCTATGAAGGTATAACCTGCATTCATGAGCTCCTTGGAAAGACCAGTTCCAAGCATTTGAACTTGTTTTAGGGGATCGCAGAACCAATTTCCCAGAATGGTGTAGATTACAACGTCTGGAACAGTTTAACACTGAAATGTCCATGTCTGCTAGTCTCCAGGGTCATCTTTTTCATCCTTCCTACAACATATCTTTTACTAAGTATCTGTGATTGATATCCCAGCCCCTTTTAACTCTCTGCAGTGTGGACCTCCAGTCATTTTTAGCTCTCCCTATATATCTACCTAGCTATCTTCCTGCTAAATGATGACACCAAGCTGAGTGGTGTGGTTGACATGCCTGAGGGACAGGATGCCATCAGAGGGACCTGGAAAAGCTCAAGAAGTGGGTTCATATGAACCTCTGAACCTCATGAGGTTCAACAAGGCCAAGTGCAGGGTCCTGCATCTAGGTCAGGGCAACCCCTAGTATCAATACAGGCTGGGGTTGAAGGGATGGAGTGATTTTGCCTCTCTACTCGACCCTGGTGAGATCTCACTGCACTACTTCGTCCAGCTGTGGAGCCCTCAGCACAGGAAAGACATGGACCTGTTGTAGTGGGTCCAGAGGAGGGCCACAAAGATGATCAGGGGGCTGGACCACCTCCCTTATGAGGACAGGCTGACAGTTGGAGTTATTAATCCTGGAGAAAAGAAGGCTCTGGGATACCTTATTGTGGCCTTCCAGTACCTAAAGGGGGCCTACAGGTGAGTTGGGGACAAACTATTTAGCAAGGTGTGTTGTGATAGCACTAGAGGTAATGTTTTTAAACTAAAAGAGGGAAGATTTACTCTTGACACAAGGAAGAAATCTTTTATGATGAAGGTGGTGAGACACTGGCCCAGATTGCCCAGAGAGGTGGTAGATGCCCCATCCCTGGAAACATTCCAGGTCAGGTTGGACAGGGCTCTGAGCAACCTGGTCTAGTTGAAGACGTCACTGCTGATTGCAGCGGGGTTGGACTAGGTGGCCTTTAAAGCTCCCTTCCAACCCAAACTATTCTACAATTTTATGATTCCATGATTCTATGAATGGATCTTTCCTTTTGGAAATGAGCTGTGGTACTATAGTTTCTACCTTTGCCCACCATAAAGATTTCCAGTTTCCTCCCTGCCCACCCTTGTGAGCGCAAAATCAATAGGAAAGAAATTAAACAAGGCTTTTTATTTTTCTTTAATATATTTGTCCACTTAAGGAGCATGCTAACCTGAGAGGAAGCAGAATATCTTTTGCCTCTGTTTATTAGACATTGAATCAAGACAGAGAAAGGGAAACAACTATTGATCATCTGACCTAAATTCAATTGACTGCAGTCTATTATCATACTGTGTCTACAATTATCCCAGGTTCCTCGTTCCCCAAAGGGCTCTATATCAGAAACAAAACTTCAACAACATGCCCAGACTGACTCCACATCTTGATTTCTGCTGACAAGCATTAATAAGCATTCTGGATACTTTTTTTCAGAACAGTCTGCTGGCTTCTTGCCTTCCCATTCCTTTTAAAGGACACATACACATATTTAAGGAGAAGAGTTCTCAAGCAAGCATCCTGCCGTGCATGAACATATTTTAACTCCCATTGAGAAGAAGGGGCTTCATCATAAATACTGTACAGCCCCTCAGATCCCAGAGGCTTCATGGGCAATTGAAATTGTTCCCCTTTCCACTTCCCTTCATGTTCTCATCCAAGCTGTTATTTGCTTTTTCATAAGGAGAATTTGATAGTTACAGTGATTTCTGGCCTTGTACTGCACAGATTCATCTGTCTTCATCTTAATATGTAATATGTGATATATTCTCAAAGGTTAATATTCACATCTATTTTTGATACTCATAAATTATCATAGTTGCAGATATTACAGCCTACTTCTTTTTACTAAATAACACCCATACTGCACTTCGCGCTCTCAAAACTGTCTTAAGATATCAATGATATCACTAATGCTCAAAAAAACTCCCTTTGTTCTTGGGAATAATTTTCATTATCTAAGGACATATTTTCAATACTGATTCAATTTAACATGTTAGCCATCATACCGAACTTTATATACATAGTTTATCATACAACCACTATGTGGGCAATGTGGAGTTTCAGCCAATGTCTGGTCCCTTGTACACAAATGAGACAGAGCTGGGAAGAAAGCAATGTAGAAGGCAGTTGTCTCCGACCTGTGCTTGGAATTTTTTCATGTAATAGCTCTTATTTTATTTTCATTTTCCAAAAAGAACAGGAAAAGAGACAGCATTTCCTTCATGGAAAAATTCTGTGCTAGTTTGCCTCAGCTTTAACTATCCTCCTGCCCTACACAGAAATATCTATAGATGTGTATATTAGGGTATCATCAAATCCAATGGCTGCTTTTGGAAATGTGGTCCAGAGATCAAAGAAATTTATTGGCTTACAAAAGTCTAAAGGTCAAAAGTCCTGATGCTCTGACTTCCCCCTTCTAATTAGAGACAAAAATCTTCAGGAGAAGCGGTGTCCCTGTGAATCAGAAAGCGCATTCCCACAGCTTTTGGTACCTCTTCTTTTTGAAGGCAACATTACAGGTTACCTAATGTTATTTTTAGGAACATGAGCCAAAATCCATGATTCTCTTTCCAGGATAAAACCAAGCCAAATAGCTATAGTGGGTGAAATGAGAAATAACTTAGCCTTGACCTGCTTGTGCACCAAAAATTCCGTGTGCTCATTTGGCACAAACACACAAATATGAGAAAGCTATCCATACCCTTGAAACATCAGAAAGATGCTGGTAGTGGTCATGTTCTGGATGCAAAATTCATTTAGACACTAAATGTCTCACACAAGTTCTGTGCAGTCCAGAAATACCCCAGATCTTGATTTTGCCCTTTGAGAAGTTATTTATTCTTAATACAGTTTGTGACTGGCTCTCCTATATACTTTGGTATTATTTGGTGACAATAGAGATACCTCGGTCTGTGTGTTGAGGAACAGAGGGACAGGTTTAGGAAGGCATAAAGCATGAAGGAATAATATTTTAAGGTACTATGGAGAATATCATTATAACTGCTCATAGCATCTTTTCTAACCAAGATTGTTTTCCAGTGAATTGGCCCTTGTTAGTCAGGGTCCATTGCTGTCTTCATGGTTAAAAGGAAGCAAAATTTAATACCTGTCAGCTGTTAAGTCTTTAAGTGCTTTTAAATTCCAGCAGCTGGTCATCCAGGCAAATACAGCAGGTTGCATACTTTTTATTTTTTGAAAAAATCTGACTGGGAAAGGAAGAGAGTATCTTGCCCCTCTGCTGGTATTCCTTACTCTGAGTTTGTGATCAGAGCCTATTCTCACTCATCTCAGAAAAGAAAGACAAAAAAGGGAAAAGAAGGGAAGAAAAAAAAAAAGATTAAAAAAAAAGAGAAAAAAGTAATGCCTGCTCCTGACTCCCAGGGAAATTCATTATACTAATTCAGATCTATGGCAGCCCATTCATCCCTGTCCCTTGAACAATTACTGCAAACAACATGACACTGGGGCTGCACAGCTGCTGTTTAAGACACACTCAGCTTTATGATAGGGTTTCCCCATAGAAATCCAAGCCACAGTGGTTAAAGGACACAGGAAAGGAGACAGGAGCACAGAGAAGCCTATTTACTAGCTGTGTGCACTGGGGATTCTTCAGAGATTTGGCAGTTTTCCTTCTCTGTGAGATATATTTTTTGCTTGGGGTGGGAAAATCCATTGACAGACTGGAGGAAGTCCATGGAGGCGATCAAGCTGGTCATGGGGCTGGAGCACAAGCAAGGAAATGGGATCCTCTTCTAGAGCTAAACTTTTTGTGGCCGGAGTTGTGTCTGTGGCCTCCTATGTGTCCCCAGTCTTGCACTTATGGAAGGCATCAGAGGGACTGGGTATAGTCTAACATGTATGGCCCACATGCAAATCGACATAGCAAAGATTTCCACATGGACGAGGTGGACTTCTCAACACAAGCGCAAAATCCTCAACCCTGAAAAAAAAAATCCAGTTGAGAAAAGGCAACAAGTTTAGGGAGATTTCGGCGAATAACAACTCAGGTAAAGCTAACTCAACTAGTAGTTGTCTTAAGGAGATGATGATGTTGGTTGTTAGTTGATGATAACAACTGCAATGGTGCAGTAACTTCTCTAAGCTCCAGAGCCCTCTGGAAATGGAACGACAGACACAGCACTGGCCAAGACTTCCCTTGGGAGAGTACTGATAAACTTTACAAGCCACCAAGAGATATTTCTCTTCCTGAAGAGTCCAGACAACAGCAAATTTGACCCACTTTTTGTTTATTTGTTTATTTGTTTTTTTTTTTCAGTGGAAGAAGATTCTGGTTTCCATTGGAAATTTATTTCCTTTTTATTTCAGGAGGGTTTCAACAGGTTAAGATAAAGGCAGCCTAATACTTCCTTTTGGCAAATCATCTCGACAAGAGATGAAGACAGAAGTATTTCAGGCTGGTCTATTCACACATTTTGGTGAACAGCATCTTTCTGTACTTTATGGTGAAATAAGAACTGTAGTGGATTTGAAGTTGAGTACACAGAGTTGGGCACACTCTGAAGTCCTTAAATCAGCAAAGAGATTCCACTTCATTACAGATGTGTTTAGGTTGTTTGTATGTGGGACATGATTCCTTATTTTTACCTCCTTTGAGCTCTGGAATACACCAGAGCCCATTGAACCGAGCTGAAATTTTGTAATGGTAATAAAAAAAAAAAAGTGCTGTTTCAAATTATAAAAGAATTAAATACGGTTAAATTTGAAGCCATTCTGGCAAAGTGCAATAGTAAAAGGCCATTAAGCAAGCTGCCCATTTATAGAAAACATAAGATATAAAATTCATTTTTAATGGACTGTTTCCATGGAAATGTTCTTTAGTAGAGACATTTTATAGTGTATTAAGCAGCACAAGGAGTTAAGCTGACTGTAGTGGTGACTGTAATGCAGGGTCTA
Source organism: Ibidorhyncha struthersii (assembly GCA_013398815.1). NCBI lineage: Eukaryota > Metazoa > Chordata > Aves > Charadriiformes > Charadriidae > Ibidorhyncha > Ibidorhyncha struthersii. The sequence continues at coordinate 715,757 of VZSZ01001128.1, read as the reverse complement.
TGGTTTGTAAAAAATTGAAACCGTTAAAAGGCTTACAGCCAAGAGAGTGAGGAATATTTCAAAGCTGTTTATCACTCACCCGGCAAAATTGAGCGCTAAAACTCAGCACACCTACCGAAGTGGAATCCCCTCATTAGCTTGTTATCCGAATGTCTCAGAAAGAGAGAGAAAATGTGTTCCTTGATTATGGAGGTAATAATAATTATAGATAATTTGTACATCCTCATTCCATTAATTGATGGAATCTTGAAGCATTTTCCAAATATTAATTAAATAACTCACTCTACATAGTAAAATCACTCTGCACAATAAAATCTTACTTTTATTTGCAACTTGCTCCTTCTGCCCATGCTTAATGGCTGCCATTTAATGTCAGAATTTCACGAGCATGTTGCTGAAACTGGGGTCTAGGCAGAAGAAGCCCATGACTGAGGTCCAGAGACAACCTCATCCATGTCCTAGAGACTGTAAAAATCAGATAAGAATGAAAAATGCTGGGACAAAAAGCAGAATCTCACAAGGGGAGAAGGTTTGCCTGTTATTTTGAGACATTGCTCTTCCAGACAAAGAAGATAGCCTGGGTACGTTTAGTCAGTATTTCTTTGACAGTGAGTCTGAGGGGTCTAAGGCAATGCAGTCAAATTCTTCCAGTGACTCAAAGGGCTCCCTTTTTCTGTGGACTCCAACAACATTGAGCTCTGGTGGAATGACGAGGATTCCTCTTTCTGCATGCATGAAAAGCTCGGTCAATGCTCTCTGTGCAGTACAAATCTGAAGGACTGGCTCTGCTTGCAGGTTCAAGAAAGCCATATCAATCTGAAGCTCCCCTGACCTGAGCTACCCTGCACTGTGCACTGCACGTGTGCGTTGGCTAAATCCTTGCTTCAAAGTGAGATGACATTATGTACTTATGACTAGTTCATGGGTGTTTACCCTGAGCCAGTGAGGAAAAACATCCATGCACTAGGAGATTGTGTTCATTAGTAATAGAGCAATACTGTCAGAAGTTAAGGTGTGCAACAAGATAAGGGTCTCCAGCACACAGATGATCACAAGGAGTTATTTCACCTTCTCTTTAAAATGAAGGCAAGCTTAAATTCCATCTCTTCTTTGGGACAGAAGGCCCAGAGCTGAGCAAAAAAAAAATACGATATTGAAATGCAAATAAAATTCAGCCTGGAAACATCTGGGTCTGTGTACATAAACCTAAGTCAAATTAGGAGAAGCTTTTCATTTATAAGCTGAGTCTGCAGTAAAGACCAGACATAATAGCACTTTTGAAATAATCTGAAGCACTTTAAGTACTGGCACAGCAGGAGCATCCCCTCCTGTTCAGTATGATTGAACAGCTGAATAAGGGTGAGGGCAACCTCAGCTGATGGTTTGTAGCTCGTTTTAACCTTCACGTACACAGGTGAGAACGTTTGCTTTCTCCATGGCTACCAGCTCACTCCTCTGAGGCTGCTGTCCACCCACAGCACAGCAGGAATTTAATCCAGATGTCAAACTGCCATGAGTTTTGCAAACAGAAGGTCTTTTGGAAATCCACAGGGAGGTTACATCGAAACACATGAATCCAACACCTTCCTGCCTCCAGCCTGTTACATGGGGACCCACTGTACTGGAAAGAGCGGTAACAAATGGCCCTGCTCTTTCCTCCAGATAGTAATGGAAGGGCTTAATTTGCTAGGCAGCTGGCCCTTGTTAATGAAAGGTTGTTACCAATGACCCAGAGGTGTGTTTAGTCAATTCTCCGATTTTTTTTTGTTTTGTTTTGTTTCTTTCTCTGGCACTCAAAGAAGCAGAAGGAAGTTGCTTTAATGTGAAGTGACAATTCGCAACTGAGACCATTTCTTTCTGTCAAGGAGAGTAAACGGCCAGCAAGAGCCTTCAGGTCTGCAGCTGCCCAGCCACAGAGGGAGTTAGCTCTAATGTCACTTCTTGTCCCTTCTCTAAGTACCATTTGGCTGGATCCACTTACGGAGCCCAAGTGATGCCCCATCCTCCCAGAGCTAGTCCTACATGGCCAATCATGTCCTGAAGCCATCCTTACTCCAAACCCCGGCTTTCATGCTGGTCCAGCAGCATTGCCTCACTTTTAACCACATCTTCAATGATTTTGAGCAGTGCCACCGTGGAAACTGAGCTGGATTTCTTCCTCTCAGCTTTGCCCATCTGCATTGGTACAAACCTATATCACCTTCTGCTACTCCAGTCATGAGCCTCGCTGGGATAGAGATTTGTCTGTATAAGATGGTAGAAGATGGAAAATGGAACACATCTCAACCTGGTCATATCTATTTAGAAACTCTTTCTTGTTTCCATTTTCTCAAAATGAGTGTTTTAGCCAGCTCTGATTCAAAAGGCGACAGTCCGGTGCACACACACAAAATTTTTTTCTTCTGAAGGCTTTAAAAGAGTTTACATAATCTGTTTAATTTTCCTTTGCATTTAAAAATATGACAAAATGTATCCAGTGGTGGTTTTTGTGTCTACCAAGCAATATCCCATGAATCTTTTGGTTAATAAAATAAATAAGATAAAATATTTTAGGATGAAATATTTTAGGAGAAAGCAATGCAGTAATTTTGTGAGGTTTCGCAAGCACAAATGCAGGTCAATCTCTTACACAAATCTTCCTTCTTCGAAAAAGAAGTCACCCTAGTGCTAAACCCTCATGCACCCAGTGGGCTGAAAAAGTACCAAAAATAACAACCAACAAGTTGCAGCAACTCTGTTCACTCAGTTTGTGCTGCTGAGTGTCTTTACAGTATATGGTGAAGAACAGGCTCAAGGTGGAATGAGGTAAACTGAGCCCTGTGTCCTATATGTTTTCCGTGCATATATCTCGAGTGTCTGTACTTTGTGCTCAACGTGTTGACACTATGCCTAGGAATAGCTCAACATATGCCTTGGAAGAGCTGAGATTTGTTGGCTGACTGGGTCAAAGCTTGCCCTGATTTATGCACGCAGGTTCAATGAGAACTTAACCTGTGGGAGAAGTTGAATGTGCTCAGACTGCCCATAAAGAGCTCCAGAGATCTGGCTAAGACATTATCTGACCATAAGCTTCTGCATAACAATGTAAGCACAGGCAGAACTGGACTGAAGAATGGGCTGATATCCAAACTTAATTAGCAGTGTCCTCTTGTGCATTCATGAGGCTGATGGCTTAACGACATCTCTCACCAAGGTGAACACTTCTTCTCAAAGTGACCCAGATCCATGGGATGCCTACACGCAGCACTGACTTTGACTATTAACTCCATTACATTCATTATACTTAAATATTTGCTCTTCCTGTGGACAAAAGACTTTCTTTATTGGTTTAATCTTTTTTCAGTAGAAGGCTGGTGTTGTTGTTTGGCCAGTGAGATGTCAAATGCCCTTGCTTCCTTTTCTTGCCTGAGTGTTGTCCCTCGTTTTGCTCCGACACAATAAGTAGTGCCTCTAGCCAGGAAGAAGAAAAGCCACTTTACTAATCAGATCACCTCCAAATAAAAAAAGAATAAAAATAGGAAGTGAGATGGGATTTTGAACCACCTCAGACAGTACAGGAACATGATACCCTAGTCTGATTCCTGGGTGTTTAGTTTGTTCGGTGGGGATATGTCAGAAAGAAAGAGAAGTAAAATGATCAGGAAGGGAAGAAACTGGCTTCGGAGAATTTACATCTCACTGGAGAACCAGGAATTGTGAAGACAGAGACAAAGCTTGGGAATTAAAATGAGCCCCAGAAGTGGAGGGCTAGAAGGGTATTTCCTCTCAGTGGAGAGATGAACACCCAGGGGATCAGAACAAACCACACAGACCCACTGGGACCATCAGTGGAAGTGAAGCTGTTGCCGGGTAATTGCTGTAACATACGCAGTAGCTTTGCCTTTTTTTTTTAATTAATTTATTTTTTTTAAATTCCTCTCATATACACCCTGCTTTTTTTTTTTCCCACAGAGCAAAAATGAACATAAGAGAACAAAAATTTAGCTAATGAAAACTGCCCACTCAAGCTACCATTGGCCACAGACTCCCAAAAGGAAGATTTTAGACTTGCTGACGAAACCCACCCAAGGCACAGGTTGCACCATCTAAAGCCGGCTGGGGAGAGAAGGGCTTGTGCAATTCCGCTTCTGCACAGGCAAAAAAAAACTGAGAAAAGGGGGGAACAGGAAGGTCAAGACTTTTATATAGGTGCCATGATGCAGAGGTACCACCCTACAGCCCTGTTTTTTCCTCAGCCTGCATGGATTGTCTTGGACAAAAGGGTGAGCGTGGAAATTCAGTAAGGAAAGGGTGAGGCAGAATCATCCCTTTCCTTCCCTTGGCCTATAAAAGGCATGGCTTCCAGCCAAAGTGAGACACAGTGTTGAGTAGGTATTTCACACCCAGTAAATCTTTACCTGCAGTAGGAAAAACACTAGGCTTGAAACTTTCCCTTGCTAATTTAGCTAAGTGTTGCAGTGACCACACTTGGAAATGCCTCAGGGCTTGCCAAGCCATTTGGCATGATCTGCTGTCCTCTCTTTTATCTCAAGTGCAGCCTTTTTATTAATAGAGGCTATAAAATATTCCTTCATTTTATGGCTGCACAAATATTCTTACATACTCAGCTATCAAAAAAAAATAAAAAAAAGATTTTCTCTCAATGCCTGGGCATATGTGGGTGGCTTGAAACCTCACTCTGTGAGAGATGATACACCCTTGACAGATAGCGTGATAGCACTGATATTAAGAAAACTTCTCTCCATGGGCTGCCCATACACTTAATGAGGCCTTTCACTTCCGCTCCCCCATTTCATCTCTGCTGTCCCAATAATGACCTCACTTCTCCTGGTGGCTGGTCCTCACGTGCTGCCCATTAAGGAGAGATTAACCAGTGATGGATGGTAGCCTGGTTCCCTGAAAGCACGGCTGACATTCAGATGTATAGCAGGGGAACTCATTAGGAGCAAGACTGGTTTCAGTGATAATAAACACTTCAGCAAAGTGCTTAGCAAGTTGCCTGTCTGACTCCCCGTCCTGCTCTCCCATCAGGGCTGCAAATATCTCTTCAAGGCAGAGACGTGGAGGACTTG
>VZSZ01001128.1:687367-710642 GCA_013398815.1 Ibidorhyncha struthersii | reverse complement strand
GGGGGAGAATACAGGACAAAATCAATATATTTAATGGACGTGAATGATATAAAAAGATTAACTTTGAGAGGGACTGTGGGGGGAAGTATTGCAATGCCCTGTCTAATGTACATGTGGGCATCAGTGCCGTGGGACAAGAGGAAATGGAAATCTGCAGGGTTTGGAAACTCTTATGGGAAAATCACACACGCATACACATATACCCCACAGCTGAGCGGCAGTCTTTATCTAAAATAATGATGTCCTCACCATTTCCATCACAACTGAGCTCCTCCCTGCTTTATCTCACCTATTCTCACACTGATCCCAGGAAGGAAAGAGGGAAGTGAAAAATTTTCCAGCTAAAGTCTAAATTTCCCAGCATTTGTGTGTGCAGGACATGGGATTTGAAGTTCTTGGTTAAAACCCCTTACTTCAACCTCCAAACCACAGTGTCTTTTCCATTTATGCAGTTGCATGGCCCAATCCTCCACTGTGTTTGGTAACTGAAGCAGTGCAAGATAATCCATGTGAGGGGGTCCATTAAAATGATATTTGGGGTTGAAGAACAGAGGCCGCTAACCTATCATATGAGTAATGCTAGGCATCATAAAGCCTTTAGCACCCTCTTTAATCCACCCTGCAATATAACAGGGATGTAATTAGTCACTGAAAATACCTAAATTGAAGTCATACCTATACGAAGAAATATGGGCACAGACATATTTACACCTACACATACTGGTGGTACTAGGAAGAGACTACAACTATGCAGAATGAATTTACTGGTTATTAGGCGGTGAAATTTACTGTGTCTTAGCTTTAGTTTGGGCTAAAAATGCAGATTTTAAAGGGAAGACTTGTTGTGATATTTGATTTTGGTGAAAATATCAGGTCAAGTGAGCTTTGTTGTTGTGTTTGTATGTAGCCCTCTTCCCTAAAGTGGCTGACCTGCTCAAACAGTTAATCATTTAAGATCCCACAAGGCAGAAAGTAAGGTTTCTTAAGGACAGATTGGAAGATACTTGGGTAGTTTCATGTTGGCGACAAAAACTAGATCTTTTTTGTCCTTCTAAAGTTTTGTTTGGACCTTCTGGCTTTGGTCTTGGGAAAAGAAAAGGAAACAGAGGAGGAGGAGGGCAGAGAGCAGATGGGGAGTTCTGAAGAGCAGGGCTTGTTGCTTCTGCTGCTGTAGGGAGAGGAAATGATAGGAGAGAGCTTGGTCAGAGAAGACATCCCACCAAACCCCCTCCCATTTACCTATCTTCTCCCTCGGCAGCAATAGCAAACTCCAACAGACAAAACAGGCAGCAAACAATGACCGTGTTACTTCCTTAGGTTGTTTCTTCTTCTGCTTAGGTCTGGAGCTGATCGTGAAAAGTCTCTGTCCAAGGAATAATCCCACCAATTCAAAGTAGGACTGCTCTAGGAAACTATTTGCTCCACTGGGGACCAAAATACCTTTAATTCACACAGGAATCTGTTTGTTTTCCTGGCGGTGAAGAAGAAAATTGGAAAAGTGGAAGGGGATGCAACACTAATTAACCTTGTCTGTGATGGAGAATTACTGCAATTATTTCGCAACACGACTCCAAAGAGTGCAGCACTGGCTTTATACATAATGCGTCACTGTTATTATGAACTCTAGTAGCTCCAGCATTGTGTGAGATTATTCCTCTATGTGGTGTGTGTAATGTGCTGAGAGGAAAAACCAGCCAGTTACACAGATAGGGCACAAAGCACTGCAGCAGGGTTAGCAGAATACAAATTGCTTCTACAAACTGCATTTATTTTTAGCCAGGGACTCCAAAAAGCAGCTATGAGCTGTTCTCCAGGGAAGACTCCAGCAGGAAAAAAAAGCAACAAGCTGTTACATTCACCCCCTGGCAAAAGTTGAAAAGTTGAGCAACGGGAAGCAGCTTCCAATGGAGGTTGGGGACTTGCTTCAATCCAAAGGTTGCACTCATTTCTCTTCCTTCTTTTCTGTCATCAAAAAATGCCAGAGGGCAAGTGGCAGCCAAGAGCTCCTTGTTTTATTGTATGCAGACAAAGGGGTTTCTCCAGCAAGAGCTTTCTCTGATTTATTATCCAACAAAAGAAGTCATAATAACCTTGGGATACTACCTTATGCCAAATGATTGGGAAGGGAGGGAATGTTTCCAACTCAAAGGACAAAGCTTGTATGTTTGCTCAAAACAAAGGCATCATCAGAAAGAATCCAAAGTACTTTTGAGTTGGGAATAAAAAGGTTTTGAAATGGTTTGATTTGCAAAACCTCCAGGGACAGCTGCACACATAACCTGCCCTCCTCTTGTTTTGAAACTCGTACATGTTTAAGGATCAAAGCTCAAGCACAGGCTAAAGTTACTATGCACAATCACTTGCTGTGCCTCATCTGGGCTTTAGCAACTGTCCATGTAGGCACCCTCAAGCTAGAGGAAAGGCATAATGCTTAGGCTCTCTTTATCTCCTAAAACGGCACACAGCCCCACATGAATCCATGTTAGACTGGCCATGTGTCTGAGCCCTTGAAAATCCATGATGAAAAGATTTGTTTCCCTAGGAAATCATATAATCATAGAATGGTTTAGGTTGGAAAGGACCTTGAAGATCATCAAGTTCCAACTCCCCTGCCATGGGCAGGGACACCTCCCACTAGACCAGGTTGCTCAATTACGAGTTAGCTTGAATTTTCCCAAGCCACATGGATACTTCTAGTACGTCAAGTTTTCCTACTGTATGCATTTCATTGTACCTTTTCAAGGTTTTGGTTACCCTCTCCACTTGCCTTGACCTGAGGTAAAGACCAGCCTTAAAATTTTCTAAGTGCTAACTGTCATTTTCATTGCTGGACCTACCCACACCCTCTAAACTCTTGATGCTGCCTTAGAAAACAGACAAGTGATCAGGTACCTTGTTGCTAGAATAACCACCCTGCAGCCTCTGAAGAGAAGACTGCTTTAAGGAGGATGACAGAGGTTCTTGCAGAGCTGTACTGAAAATCTCCCATTGTCTGTGAGGGTTTTTTTCTGTCTACCCTGTCCTTTGCTGAAAGAGTACTGCTCATTCTCCACACTGTATCTTGGAAACGCTTATTCTGTCCTTGCGTCCTTGGTCAGCAGTGAGTATTCTCCTCTCCAACCCATGACACACTAATCATTACAGGGACTAAGAAGCAAGCATAAGGTGCAAGGCCAAAGACCTAATTCCCCTAAGGGGAAGGGAATCTTCTTCCTTCTACTGTAAAATGGGGATGAAGCTGGTACAGTCATTTCAAAATTAAGGTGTTGGGTGCCCTATGGCATGGGTTTAGATTGCATATTAGGAAAAACTTCTTCATGGAAAAGGTTGTCAAGCATTGGAACAGACTGCCCAGAGAAGTGGTGGATTTGCCATCCCTGGAGGTATTTTAAAGACATGTAGACTTGGTGCTGAGGGTCATGGTTTAGGGGTGTTTTTGGCAGTGTTAGGTAGATGGTTGGACTCAATGATCTTAAAAGTTCCTTCCAACCTAGACAATTCTATGATTCTATGATTTTATGTGATGCAGAAGTCCATGCACAATACTGTAGTTGGGAGGAGTTTCAGCAAGAAGGTGGCAGCTCAAGAACCTTATAACTATGGTAAAAGGACATTAGAAAAACAACTTACAGAGGAAAAAAACTGTCTCTTTTCCCTTTGCATATATATTTTCCATGACATTAGAACTATTAAGCCAATGAACCAATACATCTTTTTCTCCCCCAAGTGTAGATGACAACTATGGTTGCAAAATAGCCATGTCCTGAAGAACGTTTGAGGCGTGTTAAGGTGTTCCACATTTTCCAAACTCCAGTGCTGCCAGCAGTGGAAAGGGATCTGCGTGAGACTCACAGTCTGACAGTTTGAGAAGATAAGGGCATTAATTGAAAGAAAGGACGCAAGGCAGTATTAGGTTCAAAGGGATGGGTAGCTGAAGGACATGGAAACAAAGGTCTTTAATGAAGCACTGTTGTGTACAGTGAATGTGGAGTTGCTCTTTTTCCGTCTTTCTTGGAAAGCTTGATTTTGATGAGGGAGAAGAATGGATATTAGTGGAGGCATCCTGGAGCAGGAACAATGCCCACTGAGAGGAAGGAGCTGAGGAATTAAGTAAACAAGCACAACCACAAAAAGCAACTGTAATAGCTTCAAAACAAATGCACTTGTAAAAGCAGCTGTTGGAGATTACATAAAAGGTAACCTCCATTCTGTTATTGAACCTGGACGTGACCTCTTCCATTTGGGTAACATTCACATACGCAGCTCTCAGGAGCTGAAACGTCGGCTGAACAGTAGCTTTCAGCTTACTACACTGTGTTTTCTCAATTGAGAGGTTCAAAATTAAGAGATGATACTGTTTGACCATTTTAGTGAGGAGGATGAGAAGACAGACATGCAAGAGGATCTAGCAGGTGCAGGATTGTGAATAGGGCAAGGCAGAAGAAGATGGACCATGGTATAAGGGAAAGTGATAGGAAGGAGTGCAGATTCCTCCAGGACTCTTCCAGTTTTCATGAAGAAGTAGCTACGTTCAGGAGCAAAAGTAGTAGATTCACTTCTTAACACCTGAAAAATCAGATCCTGCTCTCCCCATCAAGCATATCTTGATGTAAAGTGGAGCTTTTGAGCTCCACTGTCCATCTCTGGCTGCAGGTGTGTGGGAAAGGGGTTGACAGAACACAAGAAGAAGACGAGGGGAAGGGGAAAGGGGAAGTCATGGGAAGAAATGGATGCCTCAGACTAGGGTGGTTGGTGTTCTTTTCAGCCATTAGAATCCAATGCAAATCCAGCGTGCAATATATGTATACATGAAAAGAGAGGCAAATGTCAGTCCTGTTTGTAGCTGTTGAGCATTCCTCTTATGCAGTCACAAAAGTACAGCAGGGGGATGGTTAATAGCCTCTCTTAAACCCAGATGTTTGGTAAGCATTGAACACATCTGTGTTGGTTTTGCAGTCTCTAGGGTGGATTACATCATGGAGAAGTGCGAGATTTCCCCTACCTCCGTACGAAGCGTTGAAACAAAGTCATTCTAAGCTCAAGCTCTAGTGCTCTGAGATAGGTCAGGCCATTTTTATGAGACCCATAAAAGGTACATGGTCTCCTCTGATGGCACCCAAGAGCTGAGTACAAAGAAAATCCCTTCCTTCTAAAATATTCATGCCTGCTCTTTCCAGCCAAGATTCTAAGACATAGGGGGAATTTATACATAGACTTCATTGCCCAGCTAATGTTGTGGAGCTGTAATGCTGAAGAATAAACCTCTTCCAACTCAGTCCCATACGGTCTGGCTTGCAGAGCGGAGACACACACATGCTCTGCTCTATAAGCTCCTTAGCTTTGTCTCACCTTGCAGTGGAAATTCCAGCTGTGCTCACATTTCGCAAATGCTGACAGCAAACGCTTTTCCTCCGAACTTTGAAGGGAAGAGAGAAAAACAGGAAAAGAAAGAGCCCCAGAATCCTAGCACTAACAGTTTCAAGCAGCTTTGGAGTGAGGACATCTGCTATGCAGAATAAAAGATAAAGGCAGCCCTGTGATGAGCAGTGAATGTTGGGACTTTTCCACTGAACTGATCAGGGTTTAGTATTCTTCTGTTTTAATATACCATTGAATATACAATATTGCACAAACACATTTATTGATTTATTAATAATTTGACAGTTTATTTTTCACCTGGAGGGAAGATGAAAACCTCATTTTGCACAGGTTGATGACCAAATATCTCTACACTTCTGTAGAGAGGAAAATACATGCAAAGATGAAGAACAACTGCAATAGGAAAGTATTTTTTCTCCTTGAAGACTCTGGTTCCTCAAAATACTAGCCAGATATCTGAATTACTGTGGTCTGTGGTTATAAAATATTCTAATAAGGATTACTCTTAGGGATTTAAATAACCAGATGCCACCTGGTCCTGCTCAAGTCTTGAATTACTTTGGGGTCTGAGAATTCAGTCTTGCTGACACTTGCAGAGGAGAGTTTTGGTAGAGTGAGTACTCCAGGACACTGACAACACTCTCTTTGATCCCATGCCTTTTAGTTTGATTCCCAGTGGAAAGGTGCTAAACAAAATGAGCGTTTGGTATGAGTCCGTTGACTGACTTTGTACCTTTATGTGAAGATCAAAATGCCACTGTCTGACGAATCAGTGATGCAATGGAAAGAAGATGAAAGAAAAAAAAAAAGAAAAGAAAAAAAAAAGAAAAGGAAAAAAGAAGAACACAAAGGAGGGATGAGTCTGACAAATTCCCCCAAGCTCCAGGTGGCTGAGAATTTGACATGCGTTGTGCCTCATACAGAGTCATAATTTCAGAATATCTAGAAGTGCTAGGAGGAAAAAAAAAAATCAGCATGAGTGAGTTTTGCAGATCCACTGGTGGTGGAGAAAGAGCTAAAGGAATAACCCGCTGGGTGGTGAGGAAGTCTCAGATACATTCATGCCTCTCCTTAGCCTTTCTCCTAGATCTCTCCTAGATCAGACTAACCTTTTCTGCATTAACACTGGTAACAGCTTGGGCATACTTTACATTTGCTGCCATTAAAGTAATCGGTCTGTCATCTAAACTCACAAATGGATCAGGAAAGGAGGGGCAAAGAGGACACACAACTGGAAAATTAATTTGCACAAATCTGAGCAACAAGAAAAGTTGCCTCGGAGCTGCTCATTAGCCAAGCTGATGACAAAGCGAAAATAAAAAGAAGGTAAGTTTTAAGGCAGCTCTCTAACCAAGGTACTCAAACATCCATTTCCATCTGCCCGGGATGAGCAACTTTGCATGAATTAGGCTCATGTGCACCATATGTCTATTTATTTCCATCTTTATCCTCTTTGCAAAGCTGTTTGAAGACAGCACGCCAAGTTAGTGTTTTAGAGGTTCAGCAAGATCAGTGCCTGGAACAAAAAAGGCAACAAACCAAAAAAACACCCCCAACAATCCTCCTAAAACATAATAAAAATAAAACAAAACCCCTGCCTAATCACTTTTGCAAGAGAATTAGCATAATTTGTCTCCACTTTAGATATTTCTACTGACAAATACAATAGCTGAGACAAGGCAAGAGGTAATTAATAGCTAATATTGACTTTAATTGAGTTTAAATAACAGTTAGAAATGCACCAATTATCACCAGACATAGGGATATAAACCATAAAATGAAGGGATGGGTAAACCAGGTCACTTAGTCCTAAATGTGCAGGCCTGAAGGCAAGAACAGCTGTTTCTAAGCTATTCCCAGCAATGTTTGTCTGCTCTTTTCTTGAAGATTTCTGTTCCTGTCTGACGTTGGGCATAGGAAATACAGGCTACTCTTGTAATCAAGACAGTGGTTAGGAGGGAGCTTTGAGGCATCTACCTGAAAGTTAAACAGAACTGAAATAAGCCCTTTGCAGTTAATTTATGCACACTTAAGTTTTGAAGATACATCACACCTGGACCTTCTGGGAAGTCACAACTTTTGTTACTAATGAAATGGAAGAATCCACCCTGGAAAGTTTCCTAAGTGTCTGCTTTTGGGACCCTTTGGATAACGAGAAAGGAAGGTGATGACAATGATTTGGAAGTGAAGTGTCCTCAGAGAGTTGAGATCTGGTCTCTTACAAGTTTGAATGTGAGTTTCGTGCCACAAGAAGAAATAAGCTGGAAGAAGAGGTGTCCTAGCTACTTTGAAAGCGGGTATCCACAGGTAATATTTAGACGATGCATTTCATTGCCTTATCTTCGTGACAGCTTCCCTAATACGTTTTAGTTTGGGGAGAAAAGCATTAATAATTGATTTCATTCACTTCTGAAGCACAGAACTATGTGACTAAAAGTACACAAAAAATTCTAAACATCTGGATTCTGATTCATGTATTTAACTCAGTATTTGTTTGTACAACTTCATATGTTCCGTGGAATTTACTCTACATTTTTGTGATAACTGCGATACATACCAGCTCATTACAATGACTGCCAGCTGACACAGGGAACCACTTTGAATAATCCACACACATAATTGGTACGATGGTTTACAAAAATCCGATGTCTTCAGTGACTACCCTGGAGGGCACAGGCTTCTTCTCAATGTTGTAAGAAATGCCTAAATATCACAACCTGCATTTATAGTAGACAAGGTCAAACATAGCCAGTCAGTTGGCAACATATATACTCTTAATTAATTTCCGCTGCCTGTGTTAGGCTAACTAGCAAGGGCTGTTGCCAAGGTCTAAAGATAGTTTCCTCCAGAACAGGAGGCGGATACTAGAAGAGTGACCAGGAACAAACACCATGAGATAAGACTTGAAATCCCTGCTTCCATTCTGGTTGAGCTAAACATGAAGACCACTCTCACGGGTGCTCTTAAGCAGTATCATTCTGTTGATGAATTTGCATCAATAGTTACTCAGTGACTTTGGGTTAAATTCTGGTTGAGTTTTTCAAGATTTGTCTGTACTACTTTTCTAAGCTAAGCTACATGAAGCTGGAGAAGGACTCCACAGATCCAAAGACGGCTTCCTCCTGTTTTCAAGAAATCTCAAAGTAAAGGGGGATAAATGATATGAAAGAAGTTGGCACTATCTGCACATTATTAAGAGGAGATTCATCAGCAGAGTGTGTCTGGACCGATGGTGGATGGTTGATTCAAGAGCAGCAGAAAGCCAGCTAATTCATTGTAGACAAGATGGCTTATTCTATCACCTCTGGGGTTACACTTGTCCTGATAAATCACAGAGGAGCAGGGTCTGTTCTTTCCATGGCTCTGATGCAAAAGGGCACAAGATAACACAGCTAAAATTCATGTGGCTACACTCCCCTCTCCTGTGCAAAGGGTGCCTTCATCCATGTTGCATTTGGGAACAGCCACAGGCCTTTGATATACTCCAGTATATAGAATTGTAGAATGGTTTGGGTTCAAAGGGACCTTAAAGATCATCTAGTTCCAACCCCCCTGCCATGGGCAGGGATACCTCCCACTAGACCAGGTTGCTCAAAGCTCTGTCCAACCTGACCTTGAACACCTCTAGGGATGGGGCAGCCACAAGTTCTCTGGACAACATGTTCCAGTGCCTCACCACCCTCACAGTGAAAAACTTCTTCCTAATATTTAATCTAAATCTTCCCTCTTCCCGTTTGAAGCCATTCCCCCTTGTCCTATCACTACATGCCCTTATAAAACATCCTTCCCCAGCTCTCCTATAGGCTCCGTTTAGGAACTGGAAGGCTGCTATAAAGTGTCCCCAAAGCCTTCTGTTCTCCAGGCTGAACCACCCCAACTCTCTCAGCCTGTCCTCACAGCAGAGGTACTCCAGCCCTCTGATCATCTTTGTGCCCTCCTCTGTACCCGCTCCAACAGGTCCGTGTCTTTCCTATGTTGAGGGCTCCAGAGCTGGATGCAGAACTCCAGATGGGGTCTCACCAGAGCAGAGTAGAGGGGAAGAATCACCTCCCTAATGGTGAGATATGTCAGATATGCACTGACTCTTCATAGAAAAGTGCTAGTTGGCTTGGACCAAACTTGTGCCAGGAGTGTACTAACAATTAGATGGTGTGGACTATCAGAAAACAGTGCTTCAGCCTGAAAGGAGATTGTAGCAAGGTGGAGGTTGGTCTCTTCTCCTAAGTAACAAGTGACAGGACAAGAGGAAGTGGTTTCAAGTTGCACCAGGGGAGGTTTAGATTGGATATTAGGAAAAATGTATTAATTTAAAGGGTTGTGAAGCATTGGAACAGGCTGCCCAGGGAAGCGGTTGAGTCGCATCCATGGAAGTATTAAAAAGACATGTAGATATGGTGCTGAGGGACATGGTTTAGTGGTAACTTGGCAGTGCTGGGTTAACGATTAGACTCGATGACCTTAAAGGTCTCTTCCAACCAAAACGATTCCATGATTCTAAAACCTGTACTCTGGCCCTTTTTGCTTTATCAAGAAAGGGCTAACACCTAAATCTGCAATATGGTGTTAAGTGCCAGGGATTGCTCTCTCCTGCTCCTGAGATCAGCGCCTGCTGAGTGAATGCAGCTCTAGGGATGAGAGTGCATCAAATGAGAAACATGATACAAATAGTCAGAATAGAAAGATGCTTATCTATCTGTGAGTCTTTAATGTCCAGCAACTGATTTTTTCCTGAAGTTTGTTTCATCTTGCTTTTCTTAAGTAAATCATAGTGTCTTGTTTTTGCTCAGCAAAGTGATCGAGGCATTTCTTAATCTTCCATTTACCCAAAAGCTTCTGAAAAACTTTTGCCAGTTAACAAAACTTTCTGTTAGTTTTTTTTTTCCCCCTCCTTTATTCTTTGTATCTCTTGCAGGTTTTTAAAACACACTCTTCCAGTATCAGTCTCACCCGTATTATGTGTATGGACCAAAATATTTTAATTAACCCTGCAATAATCACACGTATAAGTTTTGCTGTACATTTACACTAGGAAAACAGTTCATGTTGAACTGTTTATACTGTCTACTCAGGAGGCTAAATCCTTTACAGTTTCTCATATCCTGAAAGTCCTATTTGGGTTTATTGGTCTGCATTGCTTGTTTCTGGATATAAAAATTTGTATTCAGACAGGCTAACATGAGACATCTTGGAACTGGTCAAGTTTCCTAAACAATTCAGATGTCTCTCTAGAATCACTTTCCCCTACTGAGAGGCAATCATTGTCTCTTAGAAATGATGTCAGCAGCAATTTTATTCTTATTCCCAAATCATTGATAACGATGTTGAATAACTCTTGCAGAACCTGCTTCAGTGATGATTTACCATTGACACATTCGTTCTGAGATTAGTCATTTTACCAGCTCTTAATTGATTTTATATTTATATTGCTCATTTAAAAAAAAAAAAAAAAATCAGACTGCTGGAAATGAATCAAACCCTTTAGAAATGTCTTATATTGATGTGGTTACCAGCATCACAGATCTTGTTATCTCATCAGGAACATAGTCAGGCTGGCTTGACAAGGACCCCTTCTATAAAACCACACTGAGTGACATTAATTGTATTCTGACCCTCTGGTTCTTTATTGATTACATCTAGTAACATTGTTTTCACTATTTTGTATGGAAATGCTGCTTGGGCTTACCAGCTGATAATTACCATCTCATTTCTCTTGTCCCACATGACATCAGTTTGGGACTTAATAGATCCCCTTGCCTGAACTGTGGTACTCTGTTGAGCTTTAGCAACTGTATGTAGTCTTTGGAAACCATTACAAAGTTTTACTGCTGCCCAGAAAGATTATCACTTGCATTGATTGGATCATCATCTCCAACAGGCTGTTTCACAGCCACTGTGTCTGTCAGAAACTTTGCGACCTCCTTCTGCAAAAGTGGAGACTGACTCCAGCCCCTCACTACAAGAAAAACATGGAGGGACTGGAGAGTGTCTAGAGAAGGGCAACGAAGCTGGTGAGGGGTCTGGAGGACAAGTCTTACGAGGAACGGCGGAGGTAACTGGGGTTGTTTAGTCTGGAGAAAAGGAGGCTGAGGGGAGACCTTATCGCTCTCTGCAACTACCTAAAAGGAGGGTTTAGCCAGGTGGGAGTCGGTCTCTTCTCCCAAGTAACAAGCAATAGGACAAGAGGAAATGGCCTCAAGTTGTGCCAGGGCAGGTTTAGATTGGATATTAGGAAAAATTTCTTCACTGAAAGGGTTACCAAAGATTGGAACAGGCTGCCCAGGGAAGTGGTGAAATCACCACCCTTGGATGTATTTAAAAGATGTGTAGATGTGGTGCTGAGGGACACGGTTTAGTGATGGTTTTGACAGTGTTAGGTTGGTGGTTGGACTTGATAATCTTAAAGGACCCTTCCAACCTAGATGATCCTATGACTAAAAACCTGAGCTCTGCTACCCAAGATATGGCTCTGGTTGTGTGGGCTGATGGCCAGTGAATCTTCTGGGGAATCCATAGGATGCAGTTACACCGTTAACAAATTTACTTGCCCAACTCTTCTCTGGATCCCGGTCCCTGATCTTCCGCATGTCATTAACACGAGTTCATTTCCAGGATTTGGTTTTGGGCACAGGATCTGATGGTCCCTACAACACGTTACTAGTCACAGTGCACTGCTGGCAGCTGATGATTTCCAGGCAGCTGAAATTTCCCTTCTGTTTTTCTTATTTTTTCCTTCTGCAGCAGTGCACGCAGGTCAAACTGGGAATTGCCCATTAACATAAATAGTCTCAGGTCAGAAGTCTCCCTTTCTCCCCTCCGTTTCACACTGTGGTGAGGGCATCCATACACACACACACAAGCCCATGCGCAAATAGCCTGTGCTGGTTCTTTACGCACCTGCATCATGCCCAAGCATCAAGGAGAACCCCTGCTTACTGAACACACTCAGCACTTACTGCACACCAACATGCTGTGCACAGCGTAGATGCAGGTGCCTGAATCATATCCACAGAAACACGCGAGCAAACCCACCTGCACACGTGGATTTAGGGGGCTTGACTGGCACAGCCATCCACGTGTCTGCTGCTTGCCTAGCACGCATGTGAGTGTTGTGGTTTGGGCTGTGCTGGCCACTAAAACAAATCACAGAATCACAGAATCTCCTAGGTTGGAAAAGACCTGTAAGATGATCTAGTCCAATCATTAACCTAACACTGGGAAGTCCACCACTAAACCACGTCCCTGAGCACTGTATCTACACGACCCTTAAATACCTCCAGGGATGGGGACTCCACCACTGCCCGGGGTAATGCGTCCCAATGCCTGATGACCCTTTCAGTAAAAAAATTCTTCCTAATATCCAAAGTTCCCTTGGCACAACTTGTAGCCATTTCCTCTTGTTCTGTCACCTGTTACTTGACAGAACAGGTCGACTCCCACCTCTCTGCAACCTCCTTTCAGATAGTTGTAGAGAGCAAGTGACAGATGCTCTCTTTTACTTCTCTTCTTTTCAGAGAAGGGAGAGGATCTCCCTTCAGGGAGAGAAGGATGAGAGAGAAAAGAGATTTATGAGTTTAAAAAAGAAACTAAACTACTTTAATGAAAACATTAATAAAATAATAAAAAGAAAATAATGAAATATATACAATATATACAAAAATATATTGAGCACCCAGGATGATGATCACGTCACCGGCTGGACACAGCAATGGATGGAAACTGGATTCCAGATTTGGATT
This sequence comes from Ibidorhyncha struthersii, assembly GCA_013398815.1. Lineage (NCBI taxonomy): Eukaryota > Metazoa > Chordata > Aves > Charadriiformes > Charadriidae > Ibidorhyncha > Ibidorhyncha struthersii. The sequence continues at coordinate 697,527 of VZSZ01001128.1, read as the reverse complement.
CAGGGATGCATGGATTGGGATCAAAGGCAGATGAACAAAAACAGTCCTTCTTGGATGCTGGCCATTGAAGAAAGAGGCCTGACCCTTTGATCCCTCAGCTTTTATACTGAGCAAGAAGCAGATGGGATGGAATACCCTGTTGGTCAGTTTTGGGTCACCTGTCCTGTCTGCTCCTCCCCGCAGGTGCGACCCCCACCATGCTTTTCCACTTCCAACCCTCCATCGGGGCAAACAACAAAGTTAGTTGACCTTGCGTGTTATAGCAATAAGTACAAGCAGGAGCCTCTCCGCATACCATGCCTTGGCATGAATTAGAAACAATCAGGTCTTATCACTCTGGAAATGGATATTGTCAGAAAAATGNTCACCTGTCCTGTCTGCTCCTCCCCGCAGGTGCGACCCCCACCATGCTTTTCCACTTCCAACCCTCCATCGGGGCAAACAACAAAGTTAGTTGACCTTGCGTGTTATAGCAATAAGTACAAGCAGGAGCCTCTCCGCATACCATGCCTTGGCATGAATTAGAAACAATCAGGTCTTATCACTCTGGAAATGGATATTGTCAGAAAAATGTGCCATTAATTTCAGAGAGTTCAGTTAGTTAGAAGAGGCTTAGCTGCAAAGTAAAATTACTGAAAAGAAAATTGGTTCTGTTTTACCTCAAACCAGGACACATGGACCACAGCCTCTACGCACACGTGCGTGTGCAGGCTTGTACCTCCCCCTCACAGGCTGGAACAAGTCATCCTGGCTTACTGCACTCATGCGTACGCAGACACCCGGTGCTTGCAGCCTGCCCACAGCCTCTCGCAGAAAAGTCCCTGTTTCCTCAAAACAGCCACATCTTTCCTTAAAGCCACACACACTGTACTTGGACCCACACTGATGAGGGTCTCTGAGCACTCTCATTTTCTGTGTGTGAGTGTATGCATGCACACAATTTATCATGTGCACACACACACACAGGGCTTGCTATATCCATGCAGCTCCTTGAATATATAAAGGCAACCACCACTTTGCATCCTTATGTTTTTCAGTGGTTTGTTTATCCCCAAGGTTATTTCACTTTTCTTTTTATCAGCAATATATTTTAAATATAGACATTACATTAATTTTTGAAGTAGCATTAACTCTTCCCACGAACCTTGCCTGGTTTTATGTGCAGAAGCATACGCACAGCACACACGCAGATCCCCTGAAATATGCTCTCTAGGCATCCACACACAGCGCTGCACACATCCCGATGCACGCGTAGGCGTGTATGCAAGGAGAAATCAATTTTCTGGTGGTTTCCTGTGGTGCATCTCATCCCCTCAGCTTAATTAAACAAGAAAAATCCATGCTTCACGTCTCATTCATCAACCTAAAGATGGAGTCACTGAACTGTCACTCCCCACGCCTCCATCCTGTGGGTCAGAGAGGGCTGGAGAATTAAAGTGCTCTGTGGTGACAACCTCATTCGGACACAGGTGATCCCTCTGCACCCAAATGAACAATATTGCCTGCTTCTCTCTAGATGTCTATAATTCTCTTCCTTTTTTTCCTGGACTTACATTTGTTCCTCTCTGTGTTTCTAAAGTGATTGTTTTTTCCACTCTCGCATTTTAGGTACAGATACAGGTTGTCAGTCATCTGACTCGCTAACATCCCTTCTTGATTTCCAGCATCCCTAACATATGTTGATATCAAGGATGTCAGGAAGTGTGGAAAGGTCGGACAACCCTCTTCTTGCCCTAGTGTTCCCATCAATTTTCCAACTTCAGAGACTCAAAAACAGCGACAACAAAAGACCTCTTCAACTGCTGCTATAACAAAAGGATGGAAATCTCTTTTTCTGCTGGCTTACAAAGCAGGGGAGGGAGGGGGAAGCCCGGCAGGCAATGAGGGAGAAAGGGGCAAAGAACCGTGATTGTGGAGAGCTAAATGCCTCTCCTTGACCGGTCTTGAGTTCTCTGATCATGCTCAAATTCAGACTTGTCTGGAGGAGTGCTGAGCACAGTATAGGGTTCAAAACTCACCCAAATCCTGGACTATGGTGCACCTGATGTCTGTCCATGGTCTGGTGGGGAGAACTCCATCCCTCCGCTCCAGGCAGATGTCCCTCACTTGTCTTTTCCTATGCAATTGGCTGTCTCCAAGCAGGTAAATAAAATTAGCCAGAACTCCCTGTCTGCCTTGAAGATAAGTGAGACATCATTGTTCCATCCACATGACTAACCTCCTCACCCTCCCCACCTGGGATATAAGGTGGCTTTTCCCATTCTGCTCATTTCCTGCACCACAATTGCCCGCAATCAGGTGTTGCAGAAATGCTTGTGGGTACAGGCCAGGAGTGTGTGAAGGTGCGAGCTGATGTTTTATCAGCAAAGCTGATTGCAGGACAGAACATGAGGCTTTTACGTACGCATTTCAGCATGCTAGAAAGGAATGAGCCTTTCAATGGGTAGCCAGTCAAGAATGTGGGCAGAAAGCATGTAAGTCATAACGCTCAAGAGATGTAAGCTCATTTCAAGGCTACCTTTCATCTTGCAGGAGAGGATCGGATAAGACAGGCCAATTAGATGACCACAGATCGAGTAGAAGTGCATGGGATAGATAGAGCGCAAGGTGTTAAGGTGGCTTGGCACAGAGCATGTTGGAGATGTCACCAAGCAGCAGCTGGTGGACAAGGTTGGTAGTGGCGTCCATTAGGTACACACCTTCCCTTCCCTCCTCTGCCACTGACACATCCAGTGGTGCTGGTGTCCCCAGATCCTAGAAGGAAGCTGGCCAGATGCTGTACTACATTGGAGGTGGCTGTGATAGGTTTGACAATAGGGGTAAGAAGAATGCATGGCGGATACATTGTATGGAAAGCTTGTCACGTCTACCTTAGTTTGGACAAGAATCATCTTTCGAGACATGACTGTCTAATTTTCATGGGTCATTCTTTTGCTGACCACCACATCTAGCTAAAGGCATTTTGACCTTCTGGTTGGCTTCTCTGCTGACAAATTTCTCCCTGCTCTCACTCTGTCATCAAGTGATAATGCATGACAATGCTCAGCAATCAAGGACAATCCAGTAGAGTCTGGGTATGGTGGGAGAAGAAGGGAGGGACTGGTTACACCTCACCTAGACAGCCCCAGCAGGAGAAAAGTAGCATTATTTGTACCAAACACATCATAAAATAACATGAGAAAAGCCAAACAATCATGCAGCCTAAGGCCAAAATGTGCAATCAGATGGGAAGACAATGTAGCAGGGAACGAGAAAGAGGAGTGAAGGATCAGAGTCATTTCTTGAGAGATATGGAAAAGCAAGAGAAGGATTGTAAAGAAACCTTATCTCGTTCCTGCCTGTTCTCCCACCGCCATCGGGATTATGCAAATAAATCATTCAAGTAGATTTCCTTCGTAATTAAAAACTCAGCTCTTTTTAATTAAACTTTCCCTCCAGACTGAGGGCTTTTTTGTTTTTGTTCCCCCTCGAGAAGCTAATCTTTACAAGGCTTTTTTTTTTTTCCCCTCCTCTCTTCTCTTCTTCTTTCTCTTTCTTTCTCTTCTCCTTCGAAATCGTCGAGGCCCATCATGAACTGACTTGAACGCTGAGTTAAATGAGAGCTTGCTGGAGAAGGCAAGAGGGGAAAACTTTGAATCTAGGTTGAGGCAGTCGTACTTCAGAGCATGGGAACGAGTTTAAGGGCTTGTGCGCAGGAGGAAAAAGAAAATATGAGAGGAAAAGCAAAGATGGAAAAAAATTACAAGTTTGAGTGCTTCTAGCTCTTGAGATTTGGTTGGTGGGATGTTTGCAAGCAGATGTAATTAGCAGCATATCTGTAATGAACTCAGAGTGCTTGAATATTTAACTGTGGGTCACAAGAAATCGGCAGGGTTAAACTGGATGAACAATTTCTGCATACCATTATCTCATAGTCTTTTTTAGATGGATGCATTCCCAGCAGCTGATGGACACAGAGTCTGCATCAGATAGACTTAAGTTTAATGCTGTATGGGTGTTCTCCTTGCTCAGTGCTCTTAGGATTAGGGGTGGTGTTTCAATGCAGGACATGGGCGCCTGTGCTGTTGTCGCTATCACTGCCATGTCCCATCCCTCCAGAGGGTCTTTTTCTCCTTACCTTCTCCAGAGCAGACTTCTTGGAAGCTGGGAGAATGGAGAAAAAGAACAGATGAAGAAAAGCAAAAATAGCCAGTGCTTCCACCTGTTGATTTCAAAGAATTTGCCAAGTAGTGAACAAAGGAAGAGTGATTACCCACCTGAGCCCTGCTGGCCCTGGAAGGTTCAGAACAAGCTTCCTGCTCATTGTCACGTGCTTCTTGAACAGCAGATCATAACTGTTGGCCCACCTTTCTACTCTTGGCTGGTTTTGGTACCCTGTGTCTATAGAAACTCAGAGAGGAACCCCTGCGGCCCTATCAACAGAGGTCTTCACCAGGTTGCCATTTCTTCACCTTGGCACCAAAACCGGACGTACTCTACAGTTTCCAGGGAAGAGATCCACCCCAGGCAATCTCAGCCCCTTCCTCATGCCTGTTCCCTGAATGACTGATGGGCAAGATTTGACTCCATGCCAAGCTAAGATCATTGTGCAAGGAATAAATTCAGACTTTGTAAAAAAAAATCTTATTTGTATTTGCTACCATGAGTCATCTGATCCATCCAAGCCGTGTGGATCTGATGGACTATGTAAGCCCTGTTATAACTTGTGAAGAGCCTGGTCCTACGAAGAAAGCTTACTTTGCAGCCTATGGTGCCGGAATTCAGAACCAGGTTTTGCCACAGGCTCCACGTACCTCTGTGAACACTTTAGATGTAGGGGAGGTGGGGTGGGGAGTCATTTAATTTGGATGTCTCCATTGGAGCAAGTCAACCTGTACAGTCAATGAAGAGGAATTCAATAGTCAGTGGTGTTCAATGTTTCGTACATCTCAGCCTCAATTAGATTCCTCCCTTTAGTAGATGGATCACATACTAAATTTCATTGACACTTGCCAGCAAATCCTTAGCTTGTAAAAAGGCAGATGGTTCTGGTGGAGACATGGACTTCGTAGACACTTGTTCTGAGGCCAGATAAGCTCAGTCCTTAATCAAACCAGGTCGGCTTTTTACATTCCTATGCATGGAGAAATAAATGTACCTCCAGAAGGAGAGAAGAGTTACCCTCCAACCTCACGATATGGAGATGCCCACTCCTCCCCACTCATCACAGACAGCCTAGATGATAGATTTGCCTGGACTTCTGTTGTGTTTTTTTTTTTTTCTTTTCAGCTGAGACAAAGAGAGTAATTACACTTGAAAGCAAACTTCCCAGCATGCTTTGTCTTGCTGTGGGTTGCTCATTGTCCCCATGACTGCGAAATAGCATCCAGGGTGTTGGGTAAATACCCTGCTGACTAATCTAGCCTGCACCCTCTAATGCCACAACTCAGCTTGGTGTATAATCGCTCTCCACACAAACCACTGAAGTGCAGGTGACCTCCACGAATCTCTCTGCACCTCTGGAAGGCAGCACATAGGGCAGGCTGGGGTCCTAGAAGGGTGCTGACTCAAAGCAAGAACCTGAACAAGGCAGGAACTTCTTGCTAATGTACTGAGCTCTGCCCTCCTCTTGGAAATTACAGCCTCTCCCCAGTGCAGAAGGAAGATCTATTGGTGACTAACCACAGTCGAATACCCCCTAAGGAAAATACAGTGCTTCTATCTACCACCTCTTTAAATCTGCATCCTCTTCCTATCACAGGGAGGTATTTTTAGCCTTGATGCTTTATCTTCACAACACAAAGGCTCCTGTTTTTAAGTGCTACACGTTCTTCAAAGTATTTTTTTTTGGTAAAGTATATATATTTTTTTTTTTTTTAAGCAGTGCATCACACATGCAGATGACTTACATCACGGTGTGTGTAAATGTACCCAGACATGATGTGAAGTGGCAGACAGAATAAGAGATGAATTGTCAGAGGGTTGATGATGCTTTATTTGGCAGGCATTAGACGCAGTTATTAGACGCATGTGGAACATACCACATGTAGGCAATCAGAAGTGCTCCATGAATAAAGTGTTTTTGAGAATCAATAGATTTTTTTTCACTATTTCTTTTTCTCCAACCGTAATTGAGGCCATATGTAATGACCATGTAGAACAAACACAACTCCCTGTCATGTGCCTGCCTCTCTTCTAACCACCTTTTCTTTTTTCTGCAAATTAAAACAAGAGCATCGTAAATCTAGGAGGGGATATTTGGCAGCTACTTTATCATGCCTACAACATGCTCACTCCCAAATATTTTGATGCAGCATAGTGTCCATCACAGACACATGGATGTTTCTCAGGCCCGTTTGATTTGAGGTCACCCAGATGTGTTGGGCAGCATAGTTGCAGTATGGGATGCATCATCAACCAGTTTCTAAAAGTTTGGAGTTACCTAATGTAAAAAGCCAAAGGGAAGAGGTGGAAAGTCAGAGTGAGATTGTTTTCTTTTTAGTGTGGTGCAGGAATTCTTCAGCAGACTTCAGGGAGATGAGAAACTGCTGTAGCTTAAGTCAGACAATTGAAAAAACACCATTTTCAGCAACAGATGTCAGGTATTCAAAAATTTCTTTACAATGTTGAAAAGGACAGAATGTTTCAGTACTTCATCAAAAATTGCCTGTTTGAAACAGATCCCTTTCTTTTATCTGAAAAATATATTTTAAGACTTCGGGGAAAAAAAAAAAACTAACAAAAAAATAAACCCAAAGAAGCAAAACAGTGTGTTCTGATGTCACTGAAACAAACTTTTCCTTTCAGCCAAAGTTTTCTGTTCTAGGGGATAGTCAATTTCAGAATTAAAAAATTCATTAAGTGCTGGAATTTTGCATGAATCAAAAAGTCTGATCCACTTCTGTCTAAATCACTTCCCAGCTGCTAGTATAATACTTCCATCCACATCAGCCTGGAAATGGATTTTTCCTTTTGAGCAAGGTTTCCCTGGGGTGATCTTTGATGATCTCACGTTGTCTCCTTGAGCCCAGACCCTAAGAAAAATGTTTCCTCTTTCTTCCTGTTCTTCTGTCCTGTCTTGATTAAGTCTTGTACGTTATGTTCTCTGATACGTGCCTTCTACCTTCATGAGAAATTAGCTCGCATAATTTATTCATTTACATTCAGACATTGCACTGTCGACATGAGAGGCTGATGAATGGGTTCACACTGGCTGGTGAAATGCAGCACAGCAACAGGCAATGCTCAGATCAGGCTATTTTGCCAAAGGATGAGAAAGGATGAAATAAAAAAGAGGCGTCTCCTTCAAAAAACAGAAGAAACCCCTATTCAAATGTCTGTCCATGTCAGTAAATGACAAAATTAATTATTTTTCATGCAAAGTAGGAAGAAAGTAGTTTTTCCTTCACCACTTTGCCAAGAATGAATCCTGGGTTTCTCCTGTAAGAGCAGCCAACAACACTGACACTTAGAAGGTGGTGAATGTAATCATGCTCTCTTTAATAAGGTCACTGACTGTTTCTGAAGATCATGGCACACTGATATCAGATTTGATGATGGCAGTAAAGGCGGAACTGATTAGTGTGTGAGATGTTTCACTTGCAAACCCGTAATTCTGCCTTTCTATTCCATGAATGATTTAGGATTCTTGGGGTTTAATTTTGCCTTTTATTTTTTTCTTCCTAGTTTAAAGATTCAGGAGTGATGGCAAAGACTAATAATCTGCTGATTAATTTCATAGAAAATCAAGAGACTTCCATTTTATCTTATGGTCAAATTACTGCAGACTGTGATTGAGCCAAATCCCAAAAGCTAGCGAAGCACTGGCTTGGAAGTTCAGAAAAAAAGGGGTATGATGTCAGGTGTGATCTCTAGGGTTTGAATCCCAGAAGAGTACCTTGACTGCTAAACTGTAGCTTTAATAATTTTTGCCTCCTCCCCTCTGATCCAATGAAGCTGAGACTTCCACCGAGAGGTAGAAGATATCTGGGGCCAGATCTCACAAAAACTGGTTTTCTGCGTCAGCATATTGGATTAGAACAACAGATCAGCTTGCTTTAGATTTAGCAAACAGGCTGCTGTAAATCTGGCAAACAAAGATGCTGCAAGGGCTGGAGCACCTCCCCTGTGAGGACGGGCTGAGAGATTTGGGGGTGTTCAGCCTGGAGAAGAGAAGGCTCCGCAGAGACCTTATAGGCCCTTCTAGTACACAGAATCACAGAATCACAGAATAGTCAGGGTTGGAAGGAACCTCTGGAGATCATCTAGTCCAACCCCCCCCGCCAGAGCAGGGTCACCTACAAAGGTCACCTACCTAAACGGGCTACAGGAAAGCTGGGGAGGGACTCTTGATCAGGGAGAAAGGACGAGGGGTAATGGTTTTAAACTGAAAGAGGGGGGATTTTGATTAAATATTAGGAAGAAATTATTTACTGTGGAGGTGGTGAGACACCGGAACACATTGCCCAGAGAAGCTGTGGCTGCCCCATCCCTGGAGGTGTTCAAGGCCAGGTTGGATGGGGCTTTGAGCAACCTGGTCTAGTGGGGGGTGTCCCTACCCATGGCAGGGGGGCTGGAGTTAGATGGTTTTTAAGGTCCCTTCCAACCAAAAACGTTCTGTGATTCCATGATTACCAGAATAGCTCTACTTTTTCATACATTACAAGAAAACTACCATCTTAGATCTCTTGGATAACTCACAACTGTAAGACAGACTTTTCCTACGTAGCACACTGTTCAATTCTTTTCCTTCAATCTTCTCTACTTGCTCCAGCATGTATCTGTCCAATAGTGCATGGCTTGTGGGCATCTGAATCCATTTCTTGTAGCTGTGATTTCCTGAGGTTAATGACATCTGGTCCTCTTACGTTCCTTTCCAACACCTTCAACCCTGGGATTCCCAGTGGCATGAGAGAAACTATAAATTAGTGTGTTAGGACATTTTTCATGTTATTCTCTTGAATTTTTGTCATCTTTAATTTCATGTGGTTACTGCTGGTTACAGAAATAAATATACTTTTTTCAAAGAGAAATGCCAAGCCTTTCTATTAATACATCTTTTCCTGTTCCTCTTGGGGAAAACCAAACAGATGGGATTTATTTTTTAATGATTAAAATTTTATCGAGTTTTCATAACAAATAATTGGTTCATATTTAAACAGTGCTGGAGCAAAAAACAGGTAGTTAGAAGTTACATCTGCCAAACAAAACAACAGGATATTAAGGCCTGATCTACTTACAGGGTCACACTACAGACACACATTACTTAAATCAGTGGGTCCTGAGGGTACTTTCATGATACTGGACTAGAAGAATTTCCGCTTGGAAAATGAAAATAAGAGGAAGCCCCACTGTATTCCATGCTAAATAGTGACATTTCATTTTTTCTTTCTAAAAACGTATTATAGAAATCAGTGAGCTTAACAGCCCGGCTATGAACTTCTACAAGGTGGCAAAAACTATGACTGCAGAATCCAGCTTTTCCCAGTGACCAAAAAAAGCTGAAAGCTGAGAACCTGCCTTTGGTAATGACTGGGACCATACTCTGATGGAACAGAATGAAAAAAGAATGTGCCTTCTCTTGAAGGACCTTGGTGGAAGGAGGGAAGAGGATTTGTCTTTCACAACACGATGTGTTGCAATAGGAAACATAACCATTGGAGTTTCTAGCAGAATAGTGGTGTATCTTGGGACCGCAGTGAAATAATAGGGTAGTTCCTGGGAATTACTTAGTTCATGTTAACCAAAGAGATCTTGGAATAATGAAGATCCTGTGGCCTCTTGAAAGTAAGCCCAGTCAAAATGGTACTTGGAGTGGAGGGTGCACATGGGACTCCTCTGAGTGAGTGCACAGAAAGTGCTTCCAGTTGCGGACCATCCCTGACAGCAAGTTGTACTAGGTGGCAGATGTGTCATCAGGGCCTCAAACACATGCCCTTTGTTTGCAGGTGAAATTCATCCCATTTGGAAATGGCATCTCTGTTATTTTAACTGCACTGATGCAAGTTGTCTGTGAGATATAGAATGCAAATCACCCCAAGAACTGTACCACAGAGACACATTTGGGCTAGATTGTTTTATATATATAGAGAGAAAGATAGTGCTTCCCCCTTTTCCTTTTCCTTTTCCTTTTCCTTTTCCTTTTCCTTTTCCTTTTCCTTTTCCTTTTCCTTTTCCTTTTC